>JAHTLZ010000161.1:3046631-3059060 GCA_023846285.1 Phrynocephalus versicolor | reverse complement strand
ATAGATAGATAGATAGATAGATAGATAGATAGATAGATAGATAGATAATGCATTGTACCTTACAGAGTGAATTTGCTATATCAGAACGCAGACCGTTCCTTGATGGCAAGAAATCTAAACACAGAGGATGGGCACAGAAAAACAATTCAAGCATGTACATCACATGGCTTTAAACAAAAGGGTAGACTGTGTGATGTTGACCAGATTTGATTTCTGGACTTTCTCATTCTCAGATGGCAGGTGAACATTATATGTGCTACTCTTTGGAGCAGAAGTTTGGTCCCCCCCCCACACACACACACACGCTGGAGCTTGCGGTGGACACAGGCTTGTGGTTTATTTTCTGAAATTTCAGATTCTATTAATCAGCTAGACATGTGTTTTACCAACCGAGACATTATCCAGGGCATGGCGACAGAAGGGTTTTGTAATCTGCTGAATGTAATGCCTGTGTTTTTCAAATATGTCGTGTCATTTTTATATCTGTTAGAAAGAAGCCCCAAAGATCTCCCTTCATTTAGAACAACTGAAGGAGATTGTTCAGTTCAATTCACGCTGTCCGTGTTACGGATAAGAACTAAATATTTTCCTACAAAGCTTCCACAGGTTCCCAAGAGTTCAAACTCAAAATGGGGAGTTTTTAAATATCATCACCAAAGAAGAGGGAAGTGGTTGCACTCTTAAGAGAGATCCCTGGTTGGCTACCACTTTCCCCACGAGCAAGCAAGGAACGAGTTAATTAAATTTATTCATTTCCTAGCTGTTTTTCAAGGCTGCTGCCTTCCCAGGACAGCTGCTCACTTGGTTCTCATAAGAACATAAGAAGAGCCCTGCTGGATCAGGCCAAGGGCTCATCTAGTCCAGCTTCCTGTATCTCACAGTGGCCCCACCAGATGCGCCTGGGAGCTCACGAGACTAGATCTCTGTCTCCTGATACCACTCCCCTGCATCTGGCCCTTGAAGTACCCCGGTTTTAAGCCTGGAGATTACACATCTCCATCATGGTTTGTAACCTGTGATGGACTTCTCCTCCAGGAATCTGTCCAATCCCTTTTTGAAGGCATCCAGGCCAGAGGCCATCACCACCTCCTGTGGCAGGGAGTTCCACAGACTAACAACGTGCTGGGTGAAAAAATATTTTCTTTTGTCTGTTCTTACTCTCTCAGCCCTCAATTTGAGTGGATGTCCCCTAGTCACCACGCCTCTAGATAGGTTGGACCACACAGGTCAAGTCATCCAGGGTCTGAGTTAGATTCCTGATTAGCTGGAATCACTCACAGAGGAATTAAACCTAGAAGGGGAAAACCGTCCCTGCCAAGCTACAGGCATGAAAGACTAGCTACAACTAATGGCGGTAGTGCAGGAAGCTACGGATGGGGGAGCACAGGCTACAGATTTGTCTGGCCAGAAAACAAGGTACATTTTTACAGAGGAGCAGCCAGTGTCCACTGGTAATTTCAGGGCCAACATCTGGCTTATTCCTAATCATATCCTCTTCCTGACACCATCCTTTCCTGCCATAAAAAAAAGTCATTGGGCCTCCGACATCTGTTTCTTTTGCTTTCAGCGGTGCCTGCTGGTGCTAACCAGGAGAGCCGCTCTCCCGACGTTTCGGTTCTCTCTTACGATAAAGAACATCAGAGGGGAGAATCTGCAGGTGAGCTGATGTATAAACACTCCATCAACTCATGTAAACATGTCGTTCATGTGCCTGCGGTTTTGCCAAGAAAAGGTGCCCAGGGGCAGGATTTTCCCCTCCTGGAATTGTGGTGGCTTCTTTCACACTTCAGAGCCCACCCCCCCCATCTTGGCACCATTGGAAATGCACACATGCCTACAATACCATCAATTAAACTATAATCACAAAGCATCTCCGTAATTAATGCAGGAGAGTTACCCAAAGCTTCTCGGAATACTAATGGGACCTGCAGGTGTGCGCACCGCTGTATGCCATGATGCAGTTCAAACGTTGCCAATTAGGAAATTAGAACAGGTAAATAAATAAGACAAGATTGTAGGTACCTGGCACCGATCGCTCTTTTTGCTGTTCCAGGGAAGCTACACATGGCACGGCTCAGATTTTTATAAAACGGAAAGTCAACGGGTGGTAGAACTGTGAAAATTCAAAGTTGGAATTAAGCTTCTTTGATTTGCAGTGCCAAGAAGAAGGCCAATTCCATGCTAGGGATGATCAAAAAGGGGATTGAAAATAAAACAGCCAACATTACAATGCCATTGTACAAAACGATAGTAAGGCCACACCTGGAGTATTGTGTACAATTCTGGTCACTGCATCTCAAAAAAGACATTGTGGAACTGGAAAAGTTGCAGAAGAGAGCAACTAAAATGATGACTAGGCTGGGGGACCTCCCTTATGAGGAAAGGCTAAAACATTTGGGGCTTTTTAGTCTGGAAAAAAGTTGCCTGAGGGGGGGGGATATGATTGAGATGTACAAAATGATGCAGGACATGTGTAAAGTGGATAGCGGGACGCTCTTCTCCCTCTCATAAAATACCAGAACTAGGGGACATCCCCTCAAACTGAGGGTTGGGAGAGTGAGAACAGACAAAATATTTTTTTACCCAATGTGTTGTTAGTCTGTGGAACTCCCTGCCACAGGATGTGGTGATGGCACCTGGCCTGGATGCCTTCAAAAGGGGATTGGACAGATTCATGGAGGAAAAGTCCATCACAGGTTACAAACCATGAGGGAGATGTTTCATCTCCACGCTTAAAACCGTGGTATTTCAAGGGCCAGATGCAGAGGAGTGGTAGCAGGAGACAGATATCTAATCTCATGTGCTCCCAGACACATCTGGTGGACCCACTGTGGCCTGATCCAGCATGGCTCTTCTTATGTTCTTATGTTCTTAAGACATGTATGAAATAAGGCAAGGGATATAAATATCAATGGTTTTACTAAACATTAAATATGGCTTTCTTCCTAAATACGGAAGCAAGAAATTTGGACCTTCCTTAGATGTGAACAAGAGTGAACCTCTTGTTTGAAAAGGTGACGCTGATGGAATGGAATAATCCAGGGCTGTTCAACTTTGAACAGGCCAAGGTCTACTTTTTCCGGCCCAAAGTGCCTGAGGGCTACTACACTAAAACCTCTACTTACCAATTTTATCAGTTCCGAGCACATGCTCATAAGTAAAAACTTTTGTAAGTAGAGCAGCGGTTTCCCATAGGAATGCAATGAAAACCAATTAATCAGTTCTGGAGGGAACAGATTTCAATGCGCCATGGCCCCTGAACTGCCCCGCTCGGCTGAGACAGTGGGCTGGCAGACCCAGAACTTTGCTGGGGCAGTGGTGGTCCTTGGGATGGGGGAGGGAGGGGTGGAGAACTTATCCCCTCACTTTTTTTTATTGATGGCCGGTGGGCTACTTTTGAACCCTTCGTGGGCTACCAGTAGCCCGTGGTCTACCTGTTGGACAGGCCTGGAATAATCCAAAGAACGGAAGAACCACTGATATGTGGCACAGCTCCTGGTAAGAATGTTGAAAACTTCGGTCACTCCAGGGTGAATGAGAATGCCTTCCAAAACGTCATTGAACTATAAAGGGGGGGGGGGAGAGCTGTATGGCCATTACAAAATACAAATGCAAGACTAGGCAATAACTTTATAGGCCACTAATTAAAAAATAAATAAACAATCATTGCAAGCTTTTGTGGGCAACACCCACTAATTCAAAGCAAGTGCCAAAAGTCCAAACACGGCAAACGTTTTGATTTTTCCAGGAGATTATTCTTAGATGTAAAGTCCTTGGCTAGAAGATATTCGCCAGGCAGTCGTCTTAGACGAGGGAGGAAGCAGCATCAGGGCTGTTGTTAAAGCTGCCCCTGAAGTTAAGGATTGGGTTTCACATCCCAGGCCTTTCAAACAAAGGGACATAGGTCACATGCACTCATGTCCTCTCCATTTGGATCTTCTTCGAGACATACAAATCCTGCTTGGCTGGGGGGTGGAGGGAAGGGTTGATGCAGAAAAGCCCACATGCTCCATTTGGGAATTGGGGAAACATGTCCTCCTCCATTAAGGGGAGGGGGGTTAAGTGCATCAGTAGAAAAAGAACTGGTGAAGGTTCAGGAAGAAGGGCGCTGGCTTGTCAGCTCAGTGGCTATCAGGCTGCAGAAGCAGAGGTTGGAAGCGCAATTCAACACGGTGCCTCCTGAGGAGTCGAGACAGCCTGTGTGGCCTTGGGCAAGCTGCAGTGTCCCAGAAGGGAACAGGAAACCACTTCTGAGCATTCTCTACTTGGATAAAGCTTGGGACAGGTTGCATACGTGAGAACTGACTTGACAGCACATGATTGTTATTATTAAGGAAGAATGAGCATGAGGAAACCAATACATGTGCTGTTTTGCTGCTGTTCTGACCATCACACTACAATTCCTAGAACAGCGTCAAGTGCTAAGAACAAACTCCTCGGCACTTTCTTGAAGGCCACCCACAACCCAAGGGCTAAACCCAGAACCAGAGTTTTGTTTTACAAAATGCAAACTGGCACCAGTGCACTGGCATACTGGAGTGTCTTAGTCTGGATGTGAAGTTAAGTAGTAGTACTGTTTTTGTTGTTACATGCTTGTCAAGCCACACCCAACCTACAGCAATGTTATGAATGGATGATCTTCAACAGCCCTGCTCAACTCTTGTAGGCTCAAAACTGTGGCTTCCTTGCTGGAGTCACTCTATTTTATATTTGGCCTTCCTCTTTTCCTGTTGCCTTCTGCCTTTCCTAGCATGGAAGCCGTAATAAGCTGAATGAGTGAATAAAAATAAATAAAGGCAAAAACCAACAACAAATAAAATGTTGCAAGCAGGAATACGCAATGAGAAATGACAAGGACAGCCAGTTCCTTAAGCAAAAATAAATGGCCAAAGAAGTGAATGAAAAGCAGCGCATTGGCTGAATAATATGGGAGAATATTTTCAATGCAGTGAAGCACCGTCTTTGAGAGTGGTTGCATCTCAGTTCTCTAGAGCCACAACGATGTCCAGTTTCTGGTGGGATAATAATTTATTTCATCTATTACTTCATTTACATCTTGTGCTTGTTCTATCGTTCTACTCCTGTGGAAAAGCAACATAGCCCCAGTGATAAGGGGTATTTGTACACGACCCCTAAACTCCGCCGCAAATGGCTCCCAGCTTCGGAGCTTAAAATTGTTTCCCCACCAGCTCCGGAGTTTACAGAAAATTAAGTGCGGCCATGCCCACCTAAGCGCGTTCCAGCGCACTTTTCAGGTACCTGCTCTTGGAGGGTGAAAAATCCCAGATCCGGATGTAAAGGAGTGAGTGCCCAGCTCTCCTCGCTTCTGTTTGTTGTTTTTTGCCTCCCGCCCCTTTAAGAGAAGGAATCAGGACGACGGGGAGGCTTGGACCGGAAAATGGAGGTGAGCCTGCATTCTTTTGTCCCCTTTTTTCTCCCTCCCCTCACACAGACAGGATCAAGGAAGTGCGGAGGGGTGGGGACACAGGAAGAGCAACGAACCCCCAAGATCTCTGGTCCGAATTTAAGTAGCCAGCGGCTCTTAGGGGTCGTCTGAAAAGGCCCAAGGACTTCTGTTCCATCCCAACAGGCATGACACAGGAGCTGCCTTTGAAGAGCATCCAGTCACCAGGATGCTCTTGGGAAGACAGAGGCGGTTACTTCACGTCCCGTTTGTCCCTCCTTGCTGTCCCGCTTGGGACCAGTACAAAAAAAACTTACTTCACATCCATAACATGACAGCAAAACCTTGTCTCAACCACACCCCCGGAACCGGGAACAGAGCGTGACAAGCCGTACCTGCTCCTGGGCTGGGGAATTCTCTTGTCACGGTTTGTTCCCGGTTCCTGTTCTGAGACAAGGGACCGTGTGGTAACAACTATCACGCAACAACCAGTGTCCACCTAGTGGTCAGCGGCTGAAGCAGCCTTCGACATTAGTTTCCCTATGGGAAAACACCATGCAGTGCAAATGTTTATTAAAGAAAGTACTGAAAATTCTCTAGCATTGATGTGTAAATCCTGGAAGACCAGTAAATCGAATTATCGAAAAAGTTTTATTTACGATATTAAATCATTCAGAATTTGTCACAGAACAAGACCGTGAAGTAACAGTTGTCATGAGACAAGTTATCCCACCGGTGAGTAAACGGAAACAGGGACTAAACAGGGACAAAACCACGAGACTGCGAACAACGCTATCACGGTACAAACGTAATTGTGGAACAAGGTAGGACGTGAAGTAACCGCCAGTGATTACTGATGCTGAACACAAATCCTCCCTACGATAGGGCTGGAAGTATGTGGAACAGTGGCACAATTCTACTCTGGATGGATTTGCATGAGAATGGGAACAGTATCAAGGAGGCCCCCAATCTCCCAGTCCCCAGTGTCCTACTTTGAGTCGGAGGACAACAGGAGCCAGGATGAGTCTAGTCAGTAAGCGTGTGAAACGGAGGAGTCTGTCTAGGATCATGGAGTAGAAACACGAGTGTTATTTGGAAATGACATGTATTTTGAAGCTGTTTGTAGAAAGCGGTTAGCATCACACTTTAATATCGTTGTCATCATCATCACTGTAGAGCTGCAGAACTGGAAGGGACTCTGTGGACCATCAAGTCCAGACCCTGTCAAGGAAGCCAGTTCATTTCTACTTCTAGCACAGGGGTGGGGAACCTCCAGATGTATTGGACCACAACTCCCCCAGTCCATATTCATAGAATTGTGAAGTTTCAAGGATCCTACAAGGTCACCAAGTCCACCCCACCTGTTACACCAGGTAATGCAAATCAAAGCAGATCTGACAGGTGGCTGTCCAGCTTTCTCTTGAGTGCATCCAGTGATGGAACACTCGCCACCTCTCAAGGTAACTGGTTCCATTGCCGTAGTGCTCTAATACAGGCAGATAAAAACATCTGGAGGGCCAAAGGTTCCCCTCCCATGTTAACATAAGAACATAAGAAGAGCCATGCTGGATCAGGGCAAAGGCCCATCTAGTCTGGCTTCCTGTATCTCACAGTGGGCCCCCCAGATGTGTCTGGGAGCGCACAAGACTAGATATCTGTCTCCTGATACCACTCCTCTGCATCTGGCCCTTGAAGCACCGTGGTTTTAAGCCTGGATATTGCACATCTCCATCATGGTTTGTAACCTGTGATGGACTTTTCCTCCAGGAATCTGTCCAATCCCCTTTTGAAGGCATCCAGGCCAGATGCCATCACCACCTCCTGTGGCAGGGAGTTCCACAGACTCTCCTGTTCCAGCAGGAGAGCTTCTGTTTTCCTTGTCATACCAAGCTGCTACCTCTTTCCCCATCGCAACATGCCAAAAAAAGAGACAATGTTCCTTTTCACAAAATGTGTTTTATTATTTGTACGGAGAGACCATTCCTGCCAGTATTTCGTCACCTTTGCAGTTTGATGGCACAAGGTCACGAAACGCCTTATCAGAAGCATAATTTGCAATCAACGAACTCCCATGCAGTGGAGGTTTTAGAAACATGATTCCAGCAGAGGGTGGGGGGAACCAATCACCATTCCCAAGACATAATTCTAGCAATAAATTAAATCGACACTCTCGGGGTTATACAAAGACCCAGTATGACGTTTGGAAGAACACAACAGATGCTCAAGGCAGACCCAGAGAAAGGTGCAGCAGTGTCAGCAGGTCCTGCAATGAGAAAAGCAGGACTGGGTGGTGGTGGTTAGTCCTCTTCCTTGCAAGGCCAGTAGAGGTTCGTTCTGTGCCTTCTTTCTACCACCGGCAAGTGGGTTTCACAAGCTGCCCTCAAATCTCCAATTTCTAGTGTAAGGAGATACAGGTCTCGGCCACCATGATTGAACCGAGAGGTCCACCGGTCTTGATTTGGTCTTTCTGGATTTGCTCTTTCTCTCCCTGCTTGCTCTCCCAACGGGCTGCTGGATGGCTCTGGAACAAAACACTCTCTTGTGCTGCTGGAACGGGAGTTGATGGATTGATGCTTGACGCGGAGCGTCCTTTATCCTCCTCTGCCAGCCATGCTCTGCGAGAGAATAAAACAGCATCAAGAAATGTCACTCCTGTAAAGCAAAAGGGCACACAAGGAATCCCGGGGCTGGAAGGGAGGCAGAGACCATTTCTATCCTGTCCAACCCAAGGGCCAAGGGTAAGACCCTCATCCACCAGCAGCTCCCCCCCAATCTTCTTCAATTTGCATGGGGTGGGCTCAGCAGCGCAGCACAAACAGAAAGCCAGGACACTGCAGAAAGGCGCTTGCAGGGAAAGTTTCATTTGTGAAGGGGAAAGGTTCTGAAAGGAAACATGCCAGCACACCGGACACTTGGTACCCAGTCCCGCCCTCCAAAACAAAATCAACCACAGTCTTTCCTTGCTTTACCTCAGACTGGGCGAAATTCCAACCAGGAAGCATCCTTCGATATGTCATCCTTCCATCTCCTTGGTGCTTGCCAATCAGACAGTGAGGCGGGATGATCCATGTCTTTGCACTGCTCCTGATTGGTTAGCATCAGGGAGATGGAAAGATGACGCATTGGAGGCTGCTTCCTGGTTGGAATTTCGCCTAGCGTGAGTTACAGCAAGGGTGTAGTTACAGCAAGGGTTGTTCTGGAGGATGGGACTGTGTTCTGAGGGCCAGCTGTGCTGATGTGTTTCGTTTCAGAACCAGTCCCCTCGCAAAATGAAACACCCATGTCTAATAACTAACTCTCTGCAGAAGACAGCCCTCCCCACCTGATGCCAAATGATGCACAACTCCGGCAGCAAAAGATGCTTCGCTTAGAGACTGAGTAGCCAGCCTTTTGTGTGATCAGAAATGCTACAAGGCTGATTAGTCCCTCCAGGTGTGTGAACTGTGCAATCCAATGGTCCTACAGTATATGGCCCCATAAAGCCATCCCTATAGCTGTGCAGATCTCCAAGCACCCTCTGCCTTCAATGAAACCACTGGCTTCCAACTTTGGGTGATCAAGGTGTTCTTGGACTGTAACTCGCAGAAACCCCAGGCAGCACAGCTGGTGGTGAAGGCCTCTGGGAGTTGTAGGACCTCAGACACTTCATAACTGCCTTCCCTTGATTGTACATGCTGGTTTGTCATGGGAGGTAATATTCTTTGGCCTTTGGAGATAAGGAGTGGTGTTTAAAAACCCAGCTTGTTGCATACAAAGCTTTCTATCATACTAAGACTTCCTTAGGTCTTGAATTAATGGCAGCAACCTGGCATGTTTAGACTCCAGAACAGAAGATTAAGAGATGACATGATAGCCATTTTCAAAAAGGGGAGGCTGTTATCTTGAATATGGAGCAAGGTTACATGATCCTCCAGCTCCAGAGGACAAGAGTTGATGTAAGGAGTTCCAAATTACGAGAATGGCCATTTTGACTTTCAAGGAAGGAATTCCTGACCGGAAAGGCTGTTCAAGAGTGGAACAGACTGCCTCAGGAGGTGGTGATTTTCTTCTTCATTTGCGGTCTTTAAGCTAAAGTGGGATGGCCATCTGTCAGGGTTGCATTAGCGGTGGATTTCCTGCTTTTCCAACCTAAGGAGCCTCGTGGCACAGTGGCTAAACTTGGCTCAAGACCTGGATTCACTCCCACACAGCAGGCTTGAGGTTCACTCCGCCTTCCATCCTTCTGAGGCTAATAAATTGAGTACCCAGCTTGTTTGTGGTGGTGGTGGGGAATGTGTAGCCTGCATCATTAAATCATAAACATCTCAGACGATGCTTTATGTACTATGGGAGAGTCTATAAGCAGCATGCTTTCCCCCCCCCAACTGAGTTGAGCTTCCTCAGCTTTGGAGTCCATTTCAGTTCTATAACTCTATGACTCCAGGATTGCAACCCATGGCCGAAGAACCATGCGTGCTGCCCCCCTTCTGCCTTCAGCCCCTTCCCCCAAACCCCATGCGACGCCTTCTAACGTTTCCTTCCACCAAACCCGTCAAAGCGAAACCCACCATCTTGATCATGCCAAACATCTATCTTGTTCCTTGGTTTCTTACACTTGCTGCACTCCTCCGTCTGTCTGTTTCTCCGTGTCTTTCTCCTGTGTGCTCCCTAGAGCAATTACCTACTCTCTCTCCCCCCCTTTCTATTGCTGTGTAAGGGCTGAGTGCACCTTAAGGGTGCTCTAATAAAAGCAGCTCCGTTAAAACCAGGCACCTTACGCTCTGTCTGACAGTCAACATTTGTCACTCCGTTTGGTGAAAGAGCACTGCTAAGCAGAACGGTAGAGAGAGAGAGAGTGGGGGCCGGGAGACCTGGCACGCTCCATCTGCACCCACAGTACACAGAAAGGCCAGACAGGACACTCCTGGCCAGAGCGTGGATGTAATCAGGTGTCAACGGCTAAGTCACTGAGAGTCACAAGGCCCGCTTTTTAAAGCTGAAACACCAGGAACGTCGTATGCTGAAGGGAAGTCCAAGCAGACTCCTGCTTGGCTCCAAACATTCAAATGAGGAATTGCAATGGGAATCTAACACGGTCAATCGCGAATCAAGCAGAAAAAGAGGAGGGCCTCTCTGCAAGGAATGGAGCCACACGTGTAAAGTCACCATCCCAAGCTCTGTTGCTGCTGCTTGAGCCACCTCTCTAGATTCCACTAAAGCAGGGGTACCCAAACTTTTTGTAAGGAGGGCCAGATTTGGTGGCTGAAAATGTGTCAGGGCCCGGTTGCTCCCTGACCCTGCCACCGCACTGCAAGCCCCACCCACTGACCCATAAGCCCTACCCACTGACCCCTTGCAACCCCACCCACAGGAAGGAAGGTGGGGACCAAGGGAGGGAGGGAGGGAGGTGGAAACCAGGAGAGGAAGGAAGGAAGGTGGGGAACAAGGCAGGGAGGGAGGGAGGAAGGAAGGTGGGGAACAAGGAAGGGAGGGAGGGAGGAAGGAAGGTGGGGAACAAGGAAGGGAGGGAGGGAGGGAGGGGGGGACCAAGGGAGGGGGGAGGGGGGGACCAAAGGAAGCACAGGGAGCCTGTTTAAAAAAACATGGGGCGAAGGAGGGAGACGGAGGGGTGGGCCAGCCAGCCGCGGGCCACTCAGAATGGCCTGACGGGCCGGATTTGCTTCCCCCCCCCCCCGGGCCGGACTTTGGACAGGCCTGCACTAAAAGCTCTTTCTCACGTCCTCTTGTGGCTGTCAAAACTTTATACACTCGGGAGAAAACAACCCCAGACCTCCTGGAGCAGGCAGGGGAAGCCCCACACTCATTGCAGCATCCCATTTTCCCAAAGGGTGCTGGTTGCAGGGAATAAGCCCTGGTCTCCGCTCTGTCTGGGGCCTCTGGTGGCATCAGCGACGCAAGGGAAGGGGCTGTGCTCCCAGGGTCCTATCTCTTATTTACAGCGTTCTTCTATAGCAGGCATGTCTAAAGTCAAGCCCGTTTACAAATTTCGAGTGGCCCGCAGCCTCTTCTCCTCACCGGCTCAGCCTGTCGTGCATTCCCGCCAGCTGGCCTCTCCCCAAACCGGATGGAGACGTCAGCTTACAGTTTTACAGGTTGCCTGCCCTCCTTGCCTCCTTCCACTCCCCCCAGCCACCTGCCCAGCTTACCAATCCCTGGTTCCATTGCTGCAGCATCCTCCCCGCCTCCTTGCATGTCCTAGAGCAGACATGTCCAAACTTCGGCCCTCTAGATGTTTTGGACCTCAACTCCCACAGTTCTTTGCCATTGGAAAAACAGGCTTGGAATTCTGGGAGTTGTGGTCCAAAACATCAGGAGGGCTGAAGTTTGGACATGCCTGTCCTAGAGGCTTGTTCAAAGTCCGGCCTGGGGGCCATATGCAGCTGAATGATCGCCCCACACACATTTTCACCCTCACCAAATCTGGCCCTTCTTGCAAAAAGTTTGGACACCCCTGTTCTACAGCATCCTTCCCACTTGTGGCAACACCAGGCTGTGGTGCCGTGGCCTAAGCACGTGAATGCCCATTCACTTCTTTTACATGCATGCTTGCCCTTGAGGGCAAAGGGACCCTAACAGCCCCTTGCAACAAACTCCATGCCGTCAGCTTATGAACAGCATTAACAAGGACACGAACCCTGCCAGTCCCACGTACCACAAAACACATCTTGGTGGAGCAGAAGGTCATTCTTGGGAATCACAGGAGAACAGAACACCTGCTGGCATTTCTCACCTTATCTGCCTCTGTGCCTTTTACGTTTCGCCTAAAGCACTGGTTTTCAATCTTTGCTCACCCAGGTGATCATAAGACTACAATTCCCAGAAGCCTTCACTACCGACCATGCTGGCTGGGTTTTGGGGAGCTGCAGTCCTGGGTCACCCAAGGTTGGGGACCACTGGCATAGAGAATAGAAGACTTAGGGGCAATATAAAAGTCATGTCCAGGTATTGGAAGGGTCTCACATGGAATACTGAGTCAATGTAGTAGTAGTAGTAGTAGTAGTAGTAGTAGTAGTAGTAGTAGTAGT
>JAHTLZ010000161.1:3009274-3046621 GCA_023846285.1 Phrynocephalus versicolor | reverse complement strand
AGTAGTAGTAGTAGTAGTAGTAGTAGTAGTAGTAGTAGTAGTAGTAGGAGGAGGAGGAGGAGGAGGAGGAGCTTTGGCTTATAAACCAGTCCCCAGTGCTAGAACACTCTCTGGGAGGTTTCCAAAATTATTACGCAAATGTGCCCTCCAGTGAGATGGATACAGTACTCAGTTTACCAGCCTCAGAAGGATAGAAGGCTGAGTCAACCTCAAGCAGCCTGCCGGAGCCCATTGGGATAAAATTCACAATATGAGCAGAGTTTTGGCAGCAGTACAGTAACCCCCCGCCGATCGCGGGGGTTAGGGACCCACCCTACCCGTGATCCATGAAAATCCGCGATATGGGGGCCTGGGGGCGGGGGGGGTCCCAATTGCGCGCCTGTCTGAGAAGTCTTGGGGCGGTGCGCGCCGGCGGTGGCAGGGGTATCTGACCTCCCGCTGCCACCCGCCTGCGCCGCCCAAGACTTCTTGTTTGGGCCGTCTCCATTGAAATGCATTGCCAATGCATTTCAATGGAGAAAATTTTCCCCATTGGAAAACATTGGCTCAGTGCTTTCCAATGGGGAAAATGTCTCCACTGAAATCCATTGACTCAATGCATTTCAATGGAGATTGCCCCCCCTCGCCCCCCCCGCACGGCCCACAGACTTCTCAGAGGGGCCTGGGGGGGCAGCACGGAGTGACCCGATCATCCCCCCCGCGGTGCAGTTACTGCAATCCCGCGATGTAGTGGGACCGCAGTACCTGAACCGCGAAATGGCGGGGGGTGACTGTACTGCAGTTTAACCACTGTGCTACGACTCAAGTAATAAAATTACTAGCAAGGGGATCCTTTGAGCCCTGCAGTCCTATGATATTTTTTTTCTTTAGCGATTGTTTCATCCCTGTCGAAAATCCCTAGGGAAAATCAGATGCTGAACAAGAGTAGATAAGCATGGTGGACCCCACTTCCTTATAGGCAAACCAACAGTCTCTCCTCTGGTTTTCTTCGCCTGGCTCTGGAGAAACGCCGGAAAGCTGAACAAAACCTTGCTTGGATGTGGGATATTTTCCACCCGATAAATGTAATGCCACGCCACCCTTTTTAATATTCCGCACTGTATAAATTTAAACATAGCCTAAATTAACATAATATCATTCCGGGGCAATGAAGTGGGAAAAGGGGAGAAGTCTTTAAAAAACAGAGCCCTGCTTCCTCTCCTTTGAAATCTGCCAGGTGAGGCGAGAAGTACAGGTGGCTTCCCATCACTCACAGACTGCTGATGGTAGAACAAAATTCATTTCCACCGCAAGGGATGCCCTGTGTGACACCGAGAAGATTGAGCTGGTACGCAGGGGGTTCCTGTCGGTGTTTTCAAAGCCACAGCAGCAACACCTGCAACATTTTGGATTAATTGTTCAGAAAACTTGCTAATTGCCGGGCATTTCCCGTTGGTTAAAAGCAATTGCTTCCAAGCGTGAGTTCCCCGCGATGGCTTCAGACAGAGCAGCAGAAGGCAGGGCCAATGAATGGCCCGGCACATTCGCGGGCATTCGGTAATTAAGACGACGGTGATCATCCACTCAAATGTCTGTGCGGGCGAGAGGCAGGCAGAGGAGCGACATCAAAAATGCCCCTTATCCTACCTGACAATGAAACCAATGTTTTCTTGTGATCTCCAGTAACTTGCACAGAAAAATTATTACTTGGAGAGAGGGGCGCTGGCGATAAAAAAAGGGGGAGGGATTTTCAAGCGCCTGTTAACTTTTAAATTTGATGCGAGTATTTGACAAGGGACTAAATGCATTGGTTGCCTTGGAGGTGGAACTAGCTAAGAAAAATTGGAGCAAAATGGAAGGGCAAGAAGCGATGTCTCTTCGCAGAAGACAGCTGAGAAACAGTGGGCATTATCTGGGCTGGCAGAAAGGCAGTTCAAGAAGAGGTCCAAGGTGAGTCAAGTCACTCAACTGGAACGAAACAGGAAGTGCTCAGATTAAGGACAGCATCAGACATCCTATGAGGCTAGGCAGAGACCCACTGCAAGGGACACCATGCAAGACGCTTCATCTCCAAATTCTGTGGTTCCTCTCTAGGCATGTCATGAGCAGCTGATACCCTACAATTTCTTTTATTTCCTGTTACTTTAATTAACATTTATATACTGCCTGCTTGTATAAATTCAACTCCAGGCGGCATACAAACGCACAAAAAACAAACATGAAATAGGAGGCAAATAGGCAATAAGCAATAAAATACAAGGTAACAAATATCCATTAAAATAGGAAAAACATAAACACCAACTAAACTAAAGGCATTTGGGAAAAACCCAACAAAGACAACAGCCCCAGAAACAATTACCCCAAGGCCTCTTGGTAAAGCCAGGTCTTTAAGTTTTTCGCAAAAAAGCAGGCAGGGGTTGCACCAGACAGATTTATTTATTTCTTTATTTACTTGAGACAAAATTAAAAAGTTGTGGGGCAGCCACCGAGAAGGCCCGGTTCCGAGCAGAAACCTTCCGGGCTTCTCTAAGGGAGGCCACCTGAATTGCAAGTGCCTAGCTAGCTCTTGTGGGACGGGCATTTGCTGGTCTGAGGGTCTATTCTGGGATGGTCTATCCTGGAATGAAAACTGCAATACCTCATCTGGCCTGCAGTACAGGTGGCACCAGAGTGCCTAAATACAGTGGTTCCCTGATTTAAGAGCAGCTCGACTTAAGAGCAATTCGACTTAAGAACGGAACACTGTTGGCATTTTGACTGCCGCCTTACAAATTTTAGATATGGTCTGCTCGACTTACAAATCTTTTTAAAAAATTTTTTATTTTTTTAACTAGCATTTGGAACGGATTAAATTCGTAAGCCAAGGTACCACTGTCTTTATTTTCATTGTTTTGATTTTTTTAACTTATTTTATCTATTTTTTTAGATAGGTACCCCGACTTAAGAGTAGTTTGACTTAAGAGCATGCATGCAGAATGGATTAAATTCGTAAGTTGAGGTACCACTGTATTTTGAGTGGAAGGTTGAGTGGAAGGAGAGTTATGTAAAGGGCCCCCACACACACATACACACTTGAGAGAGAGTTGGTTCCAAACATTTTTGTTTTTGAATGAATGAAACTCACTTGGCCAGTCTCACACATTCAGCTGAGCTACTTGGCAGAGTTGTTGTGAGAGGGAGCTTATAAGCTCCGCTGAGCTCCCTGTTGGAAACATGGGTTAGAGATGTCACAAATATAAAGGAATGAATAAAGGAGGTGACATAATGCATTTTAGACTTCGACCAGTGGATATCATTGAGATGCTGCCCGGCATGTAACATAAATAAATCTCAAAGCAACCTTCGAGCCCAAACTTATTCTTTACGGAGTCAGAATTGATTGTTGCTGCTGCTTTTTTTTTTAAAAGGAAAGAATGCAAAAGAGAAGCTGTAGCTCTATCATTCCAAATAGGTACAGTTCATTTAATCCCCCCTGTCTCCTGCTTAGGCAGACCAGACCATGGAATCAATAATCTTTTGTGGATTTTTGAAATAGTTATTTAAAGAGTGAATAAATGTGATTTTCAAAAAAGAGACATCACTGCCTTGTCTTGGCCTCTGATGGCTGCCATAAGGGATTGTCATCTCTCCACCTTTGGTTTGCTAGATGTGTGTGTGTGTGTGTGTGTGTGTGTGTGTGTGTACGTACACACATGGATGCCTCAGTTTATCAAGCTATTCAGAAAGAACTCCAGGTAGAGATTTAACTCAAGATACGGCCCGGTGTCAAAGCCCTCAATATTAGCAGCTCCGAGAGGTTCTTCTTCAGAAAAGATTGAGCCGAGAGATTCCTGGGAGCAGAATAAGGAGCGCGTAGACGACAAGACGAGCCGATTGAAATCGAGGCAGGAAGGAAAGAGGAGTCAATAAATTCAATTTATGAACAACACAAAGAGGCTTCTGCTTCTGCTCCAGTAGGCAGCTGTACCGCCTGGAATTCAGATTTCCTCCTGTGTCCGCCTCTCAATATTATTGAGCCAGTTTCCGTATGCAAGTTTTTTTTTGTTCTTTGGCTGCCAATCTTGGATTGATTTTTTTTCTTCCTTCTTTCTCCTCTTCTACATATTAGTTATATAGATGTTGCCATTTTAAGAGCGGTTGTAGAGTAGCTCTTGGTTCAGATTCCTCAGACACGAGCAAAATCAAATGCACTTCCATTAACTTCCATTTACATTTACTTTAAGGTGCCGCATGTTTTTGTCTTTTGTTTTGTTTTGATTTTTGCCTGGAATTCTTGCACAGACTAACATGGCTACCTCTCACAAATCTACTTCCATTTACAGTGTTTGAAGATGTGTTAAAAGTCTTTCATTACAGGGAAAAATATAGTGCCTCCGCTACATTTTCCTTAATTAAAAGCTCTGTTCCTGTATAGGCACATCTGAGTTTACCAAACAAAGGAAAACCAAGCTCAAGTGCACTGGCATACATGCATGCACAAACACGCAGTGGCCAAAGTCCTGATGTGGAGTAACATTGAGAAGAGAAATGGTGGAACTCTGTGTTTCCCAAACTAGGTGCCGCAGCAACCGGGGCGCCACCAAACCCAGCCAGGAATGCTGCAGAACACCTGCTTCTCTTTGGTCTCCTACCACTGCCCTCTCATTCCATCTCCGGTTCTTCGTGGCTGCCACTGCCTCTTGCTTGGCAAACCAACTGCAGTTGCCACTATGGTCCCAACACAGGGAACAGAGAATAATGGTGGATGAAAACGGTGGCTCCCCCTGCCCTTCTCCCCTCCATCTTGCCCAAGGAGGAGCCACGTCTAGTGGCCAGGAAGCTAAGGGAGCCTTGAGTTGAAAAGGGTTAGGAACCGCTGGTGTAACTCAAGGGGACAAGGGAGCGCTAGTTAATGCATCCACCCGTGGATTTCCAGTTGTGTGTTAAGTGGCTGTTTGCCTCCCCAGATGCTGTTAAACTACAGCTCTCAGTATTCCTCAGGCTTGCTAGGGCTGATGGCAGATGCAGTGCTAAAAACACTTGGATGTCTTCACGCTGCCCATCTCTGCCTTGAGATCTAAGAGGACCTGCCCTCTGGACACAACTGCACTTGCCCAGGGTTCCATAGGTGGCCCTCTCAGTACTACCAACAATGAGGTTCCCTCCTGTCTCAAGACATTGTTGGCACCAAGTCTCCGGTGCTGCTTGAGTTGGATTTGTGGTGCATCTTGTGAGGTGCTCTTTCAACTTTCTATGAGCTTGTCCCTGTTTTACTAGTAGACTGCACAATTTCTGTTTCATCCTGATCTAAGATTATTTTGCAACAAAAAGCAGGTAATATAGTTTAGAGATAAAAGTTTAATTCCAGTTGGTCAAAAAGATGTCAAGCCGGTGTTTCGCCCATTTCTATCTCTGTCATTCCGGCAGTAGTGGAAGAAGGGCAGCAGATCCAAGAGCAGATGATTTTCAGAGGGAAGAGAGGACTGAAGGACCACCTATCAAAGTGGACAAGCAAAGGCGTTCAGACTGTGTGCTGCCTATTAAGTGATAAGGTGGGAGGCGAACACCTTGAGCATCAAAGAAAGACACTGCTTTCATCTGTGCCCACCGAGTCACGTGTGTGCAGCATGTTGAGGTGGTTAAAGCAAAAGAATTGTGCACAAGTGAAGAAGATGATTCTGTCACTCGCGGAGCACATGAAGAAGGTGCCGGACTCATCAGAGTAGCCAAGCCATCTCATAAAAACAGAGGAGCGGCATGGAAACAATTTAGGGACAGTGGGGAGGTGGGAAAAATGTAGGGAGACAAGGATTGTCATTGAACACACCTGGGGCTCCCATCCTGATGAGCACAATGCTGAGATAAGAAGCTTCCTCTATTCCCTGCTCCATAAATCTTGCAGACCAAAGTGGAGGCAAATCGAAGAGAACAAGATTCCCTCCTGCTTCCCTCTTCTACCACCGAGCCAAAGCAGAATAGCAGCAGCTGGGCTGCAAGAGGCTCTGTTGCAGAATAGGACGTGAGCCATTCAGAAACTGCAGCAAGGGAGGGGGATAGACACACCGCAAGAGAGAGCTGGCAACAATCACGTATCTACAAAGATGGCATCATTGGCCCTTTTCATCTCTCAGTGCCACGCGTACGGTTGGTGCCAGCTTACTGCAGTCTCTTGAGGGGCTCCACAAAGTCAACTTGGCAAGCTGCCTTGACAGCCATTATAAGCTAGCATGTCCCTGAGTTTGCAAGACATGCAACGGAACCAAATGATAGCCATGTGAGGTACACAGTGGCTTCTGGCCCTACCCATCCACCGGGGATGCTCTCTGAGAGATAGAGAGCAAGCCAACTTTGCAGAAATGGAATTACCAGAAGAGAAGAAGAGGAGAATGTATCAAGTGCTACCATAAGAATACCCAAGAGTCATCCAGTGGCCTTTGCTGATGGTAGTCCCGCAGAGCCCATGGATGAATCCCAGTGAGATCTCCCGTCAAGAGTGCAGTTGACATCTATGGGAAACGGGCAAGAGAAAAGCTGCCGAAATGTATTGATTTCATACATTTATATACCACTGGTGCAGTGCAGAACGCCACTCTAAGCGGTTGACAAAGACAGAATAAACAATAGCCATGTTCACATGATAAAACTAATGAAATACTTCAGATAAAAGGCCCCAATGATGGCAGATTCTAGACAAAGACTTAAGGGAGGATGCCTTTAAATGCTTCCTGAAACAAGAATTTCTTTAGCATCTTCTTGTAGGATGAGAGGGATGAAGCCTGACGCATGTCCACAGTGATCCTATTCCATCAAAGGGCCCACAACCGAAAAGGTGCGATTTCTGGTGCCTTCTCAACAGCTGGCTCCTTCTCGTTACAACAAAGAGCATTGTGGACAAATGGAACTTGTGAGCCTTTAAAACACCACTGGGCTCCTTGGTTCTTTCTGCTGCAGCAGAGGAACACAGCGGTCTCCTGGAGATGACATTTCATTGTTGATGTCCAACAAAGGGAAGCTTCAAGAGCTTAAGATAAGAGCCAAAGTGTTTGAAAACTCATTCCTTTGGAGGAGTGCCTGGCCAACGTCTGGAAAACTCTCAAGTGTGGAAAACTCCAGGACAGGCAATGTAGCCCTTAATACTGTACACCTATTTCTACTTCTTCTTTTAATATATATATGCATTTGTTAAATATTGGCACAATATGTGTGTTGTTCCTAATACAGGAGTTTTTAACAACTGGGTTCTGAGAGATGATGGTGTTATTTTTGAGACTTGCAAATGCTTCTAGCATTGTGTGAACTTTCTTGGCTTTGTTCCCAAAGCCCCGATGACTACAGGGACCACTGAAGTGTGTTTCATCCACAAATTAGATGTTTCGATTGCTAGGATTCTGTATTTCGCTGGTTTTTCAAATTATTTAGGTTCAGCAATGGCATCCGTAGGAATGGCACCCCCACCATGGACACAGGTCTTGAGCCGAAGGGGCCTGTGAGCTTCAGTGAGGTTGAGGGCTATGCTGGCAGTAGTGTTACTACTACGTGAAGGGTCTCCCAAGCCAGACAGGTCTCGGCTGAGAAGCCACACCACCTGTGTCCACCACCAACCATCAATTATGATGAGAGAAAACAGACAGGAATCCATACTGGATCAGTCGTTGCCTGGGTCAACAAGGACTACACCAGCCCCTGGACATCTAGTGACAAATGGGCCACAGGACTCAGTAGATACAGTGGTACCTCGACTTTAAATTAATCTGTTCCGAATGCATTTTCAGAAGTTGAATTTTTCGTAAGTCAAATAGCAGTTTCCATTAGGAATGCATTGAAACAAAGAGGTTGGAGAAAAGGCAAAAAAAAGGTAACAGATTAATTGGTTTGCAGTGCATTCCCATGGGAAGGCTGACCCAACTCCCTTCAATCAAGGGCAGATGAAGGCTGCTCTCCACAGCCCCGTCAGAGAGCAAGTTTTGACAGGTTGGACCTGTCAAAATCAGTTGTCTGGCGTGGCTGCGGAGAGCCTTTGTAAATCAAATTTTTCGGTTGTCAAAGCATTTGTAAGTCAAGGTAGTCTGGATGAACCAAGATAGGCAGCTACAAAGTTATTGGAACAACATAAACTCAAAACATTGTTTTGATATTGCACAGTATTTGATATTGTTCACAATATCAAATACTGTGCAATATAGCAGAAATGGAACAAATGGGACAAACCAGAGACCAGCCAATAAAGCAAAGGTGACCGGAAGGGCTATGTCACAAAACGAACTGACCCAAAGGCCCTGTCAGATGTCCCTCCGCCTTCTTTTCCAGACTTACCCGCTTGGCATGGTTGACACACTTCAAGTACTGGCTAGCCAGGGCTGAGCAGCTGAGGCTCTGCTGGGAATTCTCCTGATAGCACTGGAGAATTTTGCTCTGGAGGTCAGCACACACTGGATTTGACTCGTATCGCCTGGAGTGAGGGGCAGCCGTGGAACAAAAAAGAGAGGGAGGACAAGCATGTTTAATGGTGCTTTCAGAGTCAGGTATTACAACAAGAAGTCTTTTTTTAACATCTCATAGAATCACTGAGTTGGAAGGGGAGGGCTATAAGACCACCAAGTCCACCCCCAGCCCGCTCAAGACAGGAATCTAAATCAAAGCAGATCTTGGACAGATGGTGGTCTAATGATCTCCTTGAATCCCCCCAGTTGTGGAACTCTCACTGTTTCCTGAGGCCACGGGATCCATTGTCACACTGCTCTAAGAGTTAAGAGGGTTTTCCTGATATTCGGATGCAATTGGCCTATATTTGAGCCTGTAGCATAGCTGTATACACAAAATGATGAAAAGGCAAGAGTAGATAACAGCCAAGATACTTGCTGTCAAGGTCCATCTAATCTAGTAATGCAGAATCATAGAATCACAGAGTTGGAAGAGTCCTCAAGGGCCATCCAGTCCAACCCAGGAACCCCCATCAAAGCACCCTCGACAGATGGCCATCCAGCCTCTGCTTAAAAGCCTCCAAAGAAGGAAACTCCACCATCCTCCGTGGCAGCATATTCACTGCCGAACAGCTCTAACCATCATGAAGTTCATTTGTGTAAAAAAACGTGTAAAAAAGTTTGGAGAATTTACATATTTAGATTATAACTTCTAGATTCCTGTAACCAACAGATATGTTTCCTGGGGGAATTGTATGATTGAGACGTACAAAATAATGCAGGGCGTGAGTAAACTGGATAGAGGGATGCTCTTCTCCCTCTCACAAAATACCAAAACTAGGGGACATCCACTCAAACTGAGGGCTGGGAGAGTGAAAACAGACAAAAGAAAGTATTTTTTTTTTACCCAGTGTGGTGTTAGCCTGTGGAACTCCCTGCCACAGGAGGTGGTGATGGCATCTGGCCTGGATGCCTTCAAAAGGGGATTGGACAGATTCCTGGAGGAAAGGTCCATCACAGGTTAAAAACCATGATGGAGATATGTGTCATCTCCAGGCTTAAAACCAGGTTACTTCAAAGGCCTGATGCAGGGGAGTGGTATCAGGAGATAGAGATCTAGTCTCCTGCGCTTCCAGACACATCTGGTGTGGCCACTGTGAGATACAGGAAGCTGGACTAGATGGGCCTTTGGCTCTTCTAGATGGGTCTTCTTATGTTCTTATTTATTTATTTATTTTATTTTTACAACTTATATGCCGCCCACTACCCAAAGGTCTCTGGGCGGCTTCCAATCAAGGAATTGAAACAGTTAAAAACATCAAACAACAATAAATAATTAAAACAACAATAAAAACCTTATACTAAAATCATCACATTAAAATTGCCATCAGAAGACCCACAATCTAAATTGTATCAATTAAAAAACTTCTGGAACAGGAAGTTTTTTGACATGTAGTCCAACCTAATATCTTTTTCAGGTTCCAATCCTATTTGAGCCACCCCATTTTGCTCTCAAGCTAACTGGGTGACGTGGTGGTTTAGTAATCTGGCTGCTGAATTCCCCACGATGTTTCTTTCCATCCTGTGTGGCCTTGGTCAACCTGCACTGTCCCAGGGCATCCCCCCCCCCAGAAGAAGGGAATGTTAAAGCACTTTCTGAGTATTCTCTATCCGGAAAAGCCCGGAAAGGGTCACCATAGGTCTGAAACGACTTGACATACAATGACAGTATTATTAAAGGGAAACACAACCTTCTCAGTGGATTTCTCCTCTCCGACAGCAACCATGTTACTAAGTAAACTGTTGTGTAAGTCATTTTTTTATTATTTTAATAGATGGGCAACAGTATAAATAAATGACTGTGGATATAAACTGCCTGGAGTAGGCAATGGGAGTACGAACAGTCTGCAATGCATCCTAGAGAAAAGGAAAAATTGCAGTCTATTGATTGTGGCTCGACCAACCACATATGAGTGACACTAGGAAGTAAAACGAAATGGTTGATGAAAATGCATAAAAGCAGAAGACGTCAGGATCCAAATGATCCAAATGTATTTTTATGAACTCCTCTAACGATGTTTAACTGATCTGCATGAATAGGGAAATACTAATTTTCAATACAAAATAAGATAAAGCATTAAAGGCCAGCAAGGTTCTTACAAAGAAGACCTCCTGCTAGGAGGTAAAAAGGCTAAATGCCATGTATTAGACCAGCTTTTCATAAACTTTTAATATGTCAGCATAGACAGTATATGGTTATTTTCATATCAGCTGCTGAGCCCAAAGGCTAATGGCCATAGGGAAAATAACCATGTGCACCCCAAATGCTTGTGCTCATTTGACCTTATAGATTTTTTATCTACAGTATATCTGTATCTATGGGAAAACTCCTGTTGCTTAGTGGAATACATCACACTACTATTGGCCCACTGAAACAATTGGGATTTGGTGAGTCAACTCCTGCACGTGTTTCATTGACTGAAATGGGCTTACTCTAACTGCAATTGAGTTGCAATAAGAGGGAAAAAGTACAATTTTAACCAATGGATCTTATGCAGGAAATAGTTCACCAAATCCACATTGATTGAATGGGTTTACTTTAGTGGCATTTATTACACTAAGCATATTGATTTGGCCTAGATCTATAACTAAAATAGGACCCCCATATCTGCTGGGGATTGTTTCTAAGCTCTCCGTGAATACTGGAAATAGTGGATAGTAGTGAACATCGTACCATATTTTTCCATCCATAAGACACCGCCTTTTATGAGGTACCCCCCACACCCTTTTTAGACCCCCAAATAAATAAAATTAATAAATCCTTCTTGAGGTCTCCTCCAGCCCCACCACCCACCACTGTTACTTTTAATTTCTTCATTCTAAACACTCCTCTCTGCTTTAGTAAGTTTGTTTGTTTGTTTGTTTTGCAGGATCAGGCTCTGTTGGGCTTGAACAGGCCATTAAGGAAACCCAGAGAAAATTATTTTCACATGCATTACTAGAACTGGCCACTAGAAGGCACCAAAGGTCGTGTTCTGTAGTATTTCTAGCATGCTCTCTGGCTCCTTCTAATGGGTGGTACTGGTAATACATGTGAAAATAGTTTTTTCTGGATTTTTTTTCATTTAATATTTTTAATATTGCCAGACCGTGGGTAAGTGAATCATGGATGCTGATCCCGTGAATAAGGAGGTCTTACTGTATATCTATTTGTTCTTTTAAAATAGGGGTATAGATATGCCATAAATATTTACTATACATTTAAAAAAATAAATATGCTATAAATATTGAAGAAAAATTAAAGGAAAGGAAAGGAAAAATTGGGCAGGGTAGGGTGGAAAAGAGGACCTCCAGACCAAAGAACCCTAGCTGTGTACGGAGCTAGAGGAAACTACTCAGATTTCATAATTTTGGTAGACGGTCGTCAATAGACAACTGGCAATTGTTTTCTCTGCTCTTCAGACCAAAAATTGCAACACAGAAGTGGAAGAACAAAGGGTGGGAAGAAAAAAAAAAACATACACACACACACATTCTAGTTCAGTGATGGCGAACCTTTTAGAGACCGAGGGACCAAACTGCAATTTAGAACCCACTAATTATTCACAAAGTGCCAATACAGCAATTTAACCTGAATCCAGGTGACTATGAACGGGTGATGCCGGGTGCCCATAGGAAGGGCTCCAAGTGCCACCTTTGGCACCCGTGCCACAGGTTCGCCAACACTGTTCTAGTTCCTGTTCTTAGCAGAATTTGGGGGAGGGCGTGCAGGGACACAAAAATACCGTATGGCTGCAGGAGGGGGGCGGGCCGTATTCGGGTAATTAATGGCCAGAAAAAAGCAATGACCAAATTCCCTTTCTTTGTTCATAAAGTGTTGGGATCAGCATCCATGGATGGCACTCCCAGGACTTTTTCCTTGGAAAAAATCCACTGGCCACCTCCTCTTCTCCGTTTTCACAAGCAGGCAAATCCACGTGGGCCAAGCGAAGGTGGAAGGAGCATCTGGCATTTTACTGCTGCTGTTAGGGAGACTTATTACACTGCATTTTAATGTTCCTCTGCAGTTTTCACTCAATCAGTTGTTTGATTGTACTGTTTAAAATTTAAAGAACTGGTAAGCTACCTTGAGTATAGAGTGGCATGGGATATGAATATTTAAAGTGAGTGAAATCTTAATTATTGCACTTTGGGTTTTAGTACGTACTGGAGACTTGTTTGAGGGGATTCACACACATTTTCTCCTCTTGCTGCAATCAGTTCCATAAGGGACGTTAGTCTGACTAACAAGCGACATGGGCAAACCACTGTCCTCTGATGGTAGGGTCAAGTATGTCATATACCCACTAAGACCACAGGCTGCAGGTGATTGGCTTTATAATGTCTCCTAGAGGCCTGAGACTGAGAGAGAGCAGCTGATGGGTCCAGAGGAGGGCGACCAGGATCGTTGAAGGTCTGGAAGAAATATCTTACGAGGAACGGCTTAGGGAACTGGGAATGTTCAGCCTTTCAAAAAGAAGGCTGAGGGGGGATATGATAGCTATGTTTAAATATCTGAAAGGATGTCATATTGAAGAGGGAACAGGTTTGTTTCCTCATGGCTTCAGAGACTAGGATTCGGGGCAATGGTTTCAAACTACAGGAAAAGAGATTCCATTTGAACATTAGGAAGAACTTTGTGACAGTTAGAGCTGTTTGGAAGTGGAATATGCTGCCACAAAAGGTGGTGGAGTCTCCTTCTTTGGAACTTTTAAGCAGAGGATGGATGGTCATCTGTCTGAAATATTGTGATGGGGGTTCCTGCATGGCAGGGGTTGGACTGGATGGCCCTTGAGGTCTCTTCCAAGTCTATGATTCTATGATTCTATGACTTATGGGCTTGATCTGGGGAGGGGAGAGTTTGTGCCTCACAGTTCCATCCCAACAGGATTTTTCACAAGTTCCTATTTGGCTTCTTGAACAGAAAGAAGGCCATGATCGTTTTGTGAGTTTTTGCAAAACGTCAGGAAGAAAAATGTCTAGAACACAGCCAAACAGCCCGAAAAACTCACAACAACGGATCCCGGCCATAAATGCCTTCGAGAATACAGAAAGAAGACCCTTTTCCTGGGTGACCCATGTCGTTTACGTTCTGTGTCTTGTTTTTTGAATCCCAGAATGATGACATTGGAAGAGTATAGAAGAGGATAGAATCTGACCTCCCAGCTCAAGGCAGGAATGCAAATCAAAGGACACCTAGCTCTCTAAATTTCTCTTGAATGCCTCTACAGCGCTGCAGTGCTCACCACCTCTCGAGGTAATGAGTTCTGTTGCTGTACTACTCTAACAGTTAGGAAGGTTTATTTTTCCCTCCTAAAGGAAGTAACTGTTTTCCCCCCAGCTGATTTCTCAATTTTTCTATTGGTGCAGTTGGCCACATAATTGCTTCCTCTTGTTGAAGGAAAATTTGCTCCTTACTATTCCCGTTTTTTACCACGCTAATTTTGCTGTTACTCAACAAAAAACGAACTACCTGTGCATGAGGAGTTGACTTGAGTTATTTCTGTTGTAAATGAAAAACAAAGCTTATGTGTTTAAGGACCTAGTGGCTCTCTCAGGCATTCACGCAGACAGGTTCATAGCTACAGCGTTCATGTTTATAAACCTAATCTTTGATCCTGTACAGACTGCTTTATACATGTGTAATTTTAATACTGTTGTGTCAGGTTCAGATATTATCATCTTTTTTATTCTTTTCCATTAATATGTTGGTTTTAATTGTTGTTGACCTCTCTGACTACTCTGTTTGTATATGTCTGACTGCTGTAAACTGCCCAGAGTGATCTTGTTACCAGATGGGCTGTCTAGATATCAAATAAATAAATAAATAAATAAATAAATAAATAAATAAATAAATAAATATTCAGGACATCAGTTTAGTTTGACAAGTCACTTCATTTGAGTTTTCCCAAACAACTTTTCCCACCTATGTTTAACCACTAGACACTTCCTTCACATGACAGCACTGAATGTATTTATTTCTATTTATTTCTTTATTAGATTTCTATACTGCCCATCTAGCCCACAAGCTACACTGGGTGGTTTACAACAATAAAAGAAAAATTTATATAAATAAACAGCCCTAGAATAAATTATAAATATACCAAACATACACTAATTAACCCAAATAATTAAAACAATCAAACTAACAAATTGAAGACACAACAAAGACCACTGCCCCTTAAATGAGACTATGGACTACATGCCATATTGCTTTGCCATCAGCATGCTATGGAACTGAATCAACCAAGTTCAGCTTCTGACATTTTCAAACATGACAAGGACATGGTTGGCTTTCTAAATTTTTCTTCTTCGTGTATTATTTTGAAAACCAGGGCATAGACCTACAGATTCCAGCCACAAACCCAATGCAGAGCTCAAACACTTTCTAGGCTGCATTACTTTAAGTTCAAAAAGTGCAGTATGTGTGTGTGTGTGGGTGGGTGGCAGAATCAGAGGGAGGACTTGTCAATGAGCATGCCCTTTGGAAAAAAAAATATAAGAGTTCTTTATTTTGGATAGGGCCAAGATGAGCTGTATTTTAACTAAAAGGATGAAAGTAAGACTCAGAGCACTCAAGGGTCCTGGGGGAGTTCCCTTCCTGACAGTCTGGCCAAGACGCAGAAGCGAAAACCAGAGGTCTGCGGTTAACTCTCCTTTATTTTACAGCACGTACTCAAGATAAAACAGCCCTCCTGCACTCTTGATCATGATCGCTCCATCACTGCGAAAACAGCTGACGCCAAATCAAAAACCTTCTCTAGCAGCCATGTTCTACCAGCGTTGACATTTCTGAGACTTCTGCATATTTCCAATGACAATTAACTTCCGTAGATAGATAGATAGATAGATAGATAGATAGATAGATAGATAGATAGATAGATAGATAGATAGATAGATAGATAGATAGACAGACAGACAGACAGACAGACACACATGGACACACACACACGGACACACCTCACTGCTAGCTGCCGCTACTACTGTCAGCATTAACCCCCACCAGTTGCAATTTTAAGTACAGCCAACAGCTCAGTGTTATACATGTGTTGCAGATAATGTAAGAGGCTCCATGTCCAATTCCTGGTAGCTTCTGTTTTGTTTTGTTTTTTAAGTCGGGTAGCCAGGGACAGGATGCCCATACAGCAGGGGTAAGGAACCTTTGGCCCTCCAGATGTTCTGGACCCCCCCCCAACTCCCACTGCCCTTGATCATTAGCAATCTAGGCTTGGAATTCTGGGAGTTCTAGTCCAAAACATCTCAGTGGCCCAGCGTTCTCCTCCCCTGCCATACAGCCACTGCCCAATTGAGCAAATAAATACCAAAGGCAGGCAGACCACTAGTTTGACCTGTTCTTCTAAGCCAGCATCCTGCATTCCATGTCACAGAAACATGGACTGTGATCAAATTGCTCAGGAAAGAAAATCTCAAAGCAATCATTCTGTCTTTGTAGGAAAACGAACTCTATTGTCAAGGAAGGCACAACTTCCTGGCTGAATAGTCCTATGCCAGTTTATACGCAGGATGTGACTCAGAATTTTGCTTCTGAAGTCAAGGTGCCATTTCTTCAAACTATGAGGACAGTTTCCTTACCCAACAAGTAACCTTCTGAATATGATCGAAGACACAATTCATGTACGGGTTACCCTGTTTTGTAAAATTAATCTGCTAACCTGTTTGCCAGATGACAATTTCTTTAACCCAGTAACAATCTGGCCCTCAAACTCAACTACCAGCCTCACAATGAAAGTCAATCTTCAAATGTAGAAACAGAAATCCAATCATATTTTGATGATAATGCTACTAGCAGTGTGACCTCTCTTCATACATGCATGTACTACTATGTCTGCACAAGCGCTCAGATACAAACTGATCTACAAAGGCAAAAGAAATCATCAGTGTGCTGTTTATATACTGCCTCAGCCTCAGCAATACTCTCTGGAAGATTTACAACTGAATTATGGAGGCAACATACTGTATAATTTGAGCTGGGTACTCAATTAACTGACCTCAGAAGGATGGAAAGCTGAATCAACCTCGAACTGGCTACCTGGCATTGAACCAAGATCCTGAGTGGAGTTTTGGCTGCAGTACTGCAGTTTACCAACTGTGCCACAAAGCTCTAGTAAGTTCCATGATCTCTAACTACAATTGGAAATGACTGAACTCAGGCTATTCTCCTTTGTATTTTGATGTATCATGTGAAGACAAGGCTCACTGGGAAAAGCCGATAAAGCTAGAAAAGGTTGAGGCAGTAGACCCAATATGAGCTGGCTTGATTTAACATCCGAATGACAGGATCTTTTGAAGGTTCTTAATTCACAATGTAATTTCCACAGTTGGAGAGCAATGACATATCCATCAGCTGCTAAGCAAAAGGAACTTCCCTTTCTTGCCTTTGCAGACAATAAAGCCAGGAAAATTTGAGGCAGCAGAAAAAGACGTAACATGAGGCAGTTTGATGCAAAATCTGAACAACAGGACCTTTTGGAAGTGATTAATTCAGAGGTGGAAAATGATTTGATGACACATGCCAGCATATATACTAGAGTTTGAGAGTTTGCATGGGAACCTCCACTGATCTTGGTGCTGGACAAAGCCTGCTTATTCACAAACAGTTTTCAATCCGCGCCTCGTGGCATAGTGGTTAAATGCCTTTCCTGCAGGTAAAACTGTGCTCACGACCTGGGGTTCAATCCCAGGTAGCAGGCTCATGGTTGACCCAGCCTCCCATCCTTCTGAGGTCGGTAAAATGAGTACCCAGCTTGCGGGGGGGGGCAATGTGTAGCCTGCATTATTGTGATTAAAACTGTAAACCGCCCAGAGACTACTTGAAGTGGTATGGGGCGGTATATAAGCAGAACACTTTTTGCTTTTGATCAGCCTATGTGAAGAACCAAGTATGATCTTTCCAACAATGGGCTGTGATGTTTATTGTGTTAGAGAGTGAGGACTGATGGTGCTTCATCTGTGGCTTATAACTGGGAGATCAACAGTGGCACCGATCCACAGGAAAGGCGGAAGGAAAGCGATGCGCACATGTTTCTTCTCATGACTTATGACTCACAGTCCTCATGATTCACCCATTCCTAATGAAGCCTAATGGAAGCCCTGACGCAGACTACTAAGAGGGCTTGTTCGGAGAATCACTATGAGCACAGCAATTAACCTACACTTAGAATTCCTCTTGAGCCGCTCCAGTGAGGTAATGGGATGACCTGGCCCCTTCATAAAAGCATTATGTAGTATCCCCTCCATGTGGTGGGCAGAGCAAATTCACAGGTAGTCCTGAATAGATTGTGTCCGAGTTGTATTCAACAACATGATAGCAGTACAATAAAGTATGTCTCCGAAGGGTGGGGCATTTGATGTCCTATTTAGTGTCTTGGGAGTCTCAAGAGTGCAACATGTACAGAAACCCAATACTGCCCATCCTAGCCCAGTCGCAAGATCCTCCATGCAGATATACTCAGAAGATTCAGAAGACAAATAAAAATGCAAAGACCAGGGAGGTTCTAATCAAATTAGAACCAGGTTCTGGCATTTTATTCACAAAGATATTTTTATTTGGCTTCGATGTATTTTGATTTCTGGTTGCCTTATTGCTTTTTTATTTATATGATGCCTTCCTCCTTATAGGGAGCTCAAGGCAGGTCACGGTAATTTAAAACTATAAAATAAACACAATTTAAAATACTGATCCATGTAACATTTAAGGCAATTGAACAAATTGTGATATTAACCATTATTAAAACACGTGAAGTATAAGTCTTCATTCCCTGGTCTCAGAAGCTACATACTAGAAGTGATTGCGTGATTACAAGGAGGAGAAACTGAAACTGACAGATTTGGGGGGGGGGGGGGTTCATCCAGCAAAGAAGTTCTTCCTTTCATAAAGGACACTGTATGTCACTATGTGGGCCTGGTGAGTGATGGAAGATCCAGATTCATATGTCCATCCAAGCCTTGAAGCTTCCTGAAAGGTCCTTGGGATGTTGTTTGTGTCTGGAACACATCTGTCCATTTGTCTCAGTTTCTGAATCTACTGAAATCAGAAAAGCTGCAATTCCGTGTAGCTTTCTAGTACATGTAGGTTTCTGTACATGTTGCACTCTTGAGACTCCCAAGAAGACACTAAATAGGACATCAAATGCCCCACCCTTTGGAGACATCCTTTATTGTACTGCTATCATGTTGTTGAATACAACTCGGACACAATCGATTTAGGACTACCTGTGAATTTGCTCTGCCCACCACATGGAGGGGATACTACATAATGCTTTTATGAAAGGGCCAGGTCATCCCATTAGCTCAAGAGCAATTCCACCCTCCGTGACAGCATATTCCATTGCCCAACAGCTCTAATTGTCATGAAGTTCTTCCTAATGTGTAAATTGAATCTTTCTTCCTGTATTCCCTATTTCCTAGTTTCATAGTATTTCCTAGTTTCATAAAATTTCAAGAGAGGATTCTAAAAATTAAAGAAGCACAGCAGATTTATTTGACATTAATGTGTCTTCTTGGTCACAGCAGCTTAGTTCCAAAGTTAAGAGACACCAGGGCAAAACTACGTAGCAGTAATGATGCAAATGGATAACTCCATAACGATTTAAAAGTTTGAAGCAAACGGATCATTACAGAGCCAAAATGTACCATTACACAAAGGGTCCATACGGTAGGAACCTGGAACACTGACCACCTTCTAGTTCACCAGTCTTTTTCCTCTTCCTTGATTGCTTTTTGTTGGCTGGCTTGTTGTTAACTGGAGGAAGGTATTTACATGGTGTGACAGCAAATTCTCATCATAGTAGATTCTTGCATGTAGGTTCTTCCATTCTTTGAAAGGAAGCTTGAGCTGGCTGAGGATTGATGGGTCTTGCTGGGTAAATAGAATCACTTCCTCGAGCAGACAATGCACTGAATTTGCCTGTTAGAAGGACGCCCTGACAACATATTGAGCAATTCCATTTGACAAGCACCTCCTTAATGCAATGTTTATACTTTTGGGAAATGGCCAAATGACATTCACCATCTAACATTATCTGGCCGCAAAATATATGACCAGGCAGCTTATAAATTAGGAGAGGTTGTTAGCGCATTACAGGAGTGTCTGCTTTACAAGCCACAAATAATGTCTGGGGAAGGAGCCTTCATGGTGTACAAGGGTTACCAGTTGGAAGGTCACCAAAAACACCAAAGAGACTCCGTCGGGTCACCCTTGGACTGGAAAAACTTTCTGACTCTCTTCTGACAGGACAAACTGAGCTAAATGCTGCTGAAGTACATCAACTTGCTCAGTGGTATTTTATCCAAGTGGTTGTTCTGCAAGTCAAGTGGGACACAACCCTAGCCCACCATCTTGTGTACCCCTGTGATACTGACTGAACTCGCTTGGCAAGGGATGACAAACCAACCCTGTCCTTGTCTAGGACATTGCTGCTCTGACTGGCCCTCCTTTGACTATGCTGTAGCCAAGGAGGATGCGAAAACAAACCCTGGATGTCGTGACAATGTTGTCTCTTCCCACTACAACAGTGGTGTCCAAACCTCGGCCCTCCAGATGTTTTGGACCACAACTTCCACAGTCCTTTGCCATTGGCAATACAGGCTTGGAATTCTGGGAGTTGTGGTCCAAAACATCTAGAGGGCCAAAGGTTCACAACCAATGATCTGGAGAGCAGGCATGTCCAAACTTCAGCCCTCCAGATGTTTTGGACCACAACTCCAACAGTCTTTTGTCACTGGCAATACAGGCTTGGAATTCTGGGAGTTGTGGGCCAAAACTTCTGGAGGGCCAAAGTTTGGACACTCCTGCTCTACAGTGTAAGGCACGGCAACCATATGGATACCCTTGGATTCGCCAAAAAGGGATGGTAGGAAGGAGGATCTACTAATGTAAGCCTCATCCATGAAACTCTGTGGACATTCTACTCAAGTCAACAGGTTCTTAAGAGCCATGGGACAATTCCGTCCCCCTTCATTTTGTAGTTAAAATGACAATATTGGGGTGGCACAGCTGTATAGAAGGTAAAAAGGTAAAGGTTCCCCCCGCATATGCATGCTAGTTGTGTCTGACTCTAGGGGCGGTGCTCATCTCCGTATTCAAGCCGGAAGAGCCAGTGCTGTGCAAGTCCATGGCCATGTGGCCGGCATGGCTGCAAGGAAACACTGCTTCACCTTCCCGCTTTTTACGGCGGTACCTATTTCTCTACTTGCATTCATATGCTTTCGAACTGCTAGGTTGGCAGGAGCTGGGGTTATCAGCGGGAGCTCGCTCCGCTGCGTGGCACCCGGGATTCGAACCGCCGAGCTGCCGACTTTGCAGTCTACAGTTTCGGTGCCTTAGTCCACTGAGCCACCACGCCCCATATAGAAGGTGGCAGATGACAAATTAAAAAGAAATTTTCTCAAATAGAAAATTTGCATTATCTTTATGCAGACGTTCCCCCTAAGATTATTACTCGTGAATTTTCCAGAGCCTCTAGGAAAGGATTCCCTGTTTAGAACATTTAGAGAAAAAGAAACAACTCAAAAGGATTGCAAAAGCCACTCTGTTAAGACAGGCGACTCTTCTGTACGACAAAGAGAAGAGAAATTTGCTGTGAATGTACTGGATCTAATCCCATCAAACAGGGATTTCTTGTGAAATAACCTCGGTATTTGAGGAAGGAACCCTAGTGAGAATGCCACACGACTTTGGCTAAATCTATTTCTGTAAAAAAATTTCCTAGCAGTATATATTAACGTGATCTTGTGCGCCTCTATAACAGGCATTTCGCTGGCAGGAGTATTTTAATTCCTTCTGCAGAGAATCAAGAATAGTTATTTATCTATCTATTTATTTATTTTTGTACTTGTTAGCCGCCTGAATTTTCCTCGGGAACTCTGGCCAGTATACAACAAATAGCAAACACCACAAACCCAAACCCCCATCATAAACAAAACAAATATAAACTAAAAACAGTAACAACAAAAATAATACGGCAACAAAGAATCCGGCAAGAAGAAGGGAAGGGACAAAACATAGCCAACAACAACAACTATGGGGAAGCTGTGGACATATGGGGCACAGGAGAAGCCCTTTGAGATACACTCTTGTCAATGTAAGTTATTGCTGAGCACCATATCTGGGGTGGTGCTCTCATAGGGCTATTACAGTGAACAAGCTGTCTTGCTGCTGGGTAGCTCAGGGGTTTAGGGCTCTGGCTACGGAGCCACCGGTAGAGTTTGGTTCCCTACTGTGTCTCCTTGACAGGGGCTGGACTGAATAATCCAAAGGGTTCTGTTCCAGCCCTGCCATTGTAAGATCAGAAGCTTGTGGGTGGTGTTGGATGAGAGTCTTGAGAGTTCCCTGGAGAGCAAGGAGATCAAACCTACCCATCCTGAAAGAAATCAACCCTGAATGTTCACTGGAATAACAGAGTTTGAAGCTGAGGCTCCAGTACTTTGGCCACCTCATGAGGAGAGAGGACTCCTTAGAAGAGTCCCTGATGTTTGGAAAGACTGAAGGCAAAAGGAAAAGGGGACGGCAGAGAATGAGATGGTTGGACGGTGTCATCGATGCAACCAATATGGATTTGACCAAACCCCGGGAGGCAGTGGAAGACAGGAGGGCCTGGCGTGCTCTGGTCCATGGGGTCACGAAGAGTCGGACATGACTGAACAACTGAACAACAACAATTTATGTGCAATGTGACTTTATTGGTAAAGACATCTCAATGTACCCAAGATACAATGTGACACATGGCATGAACAACAATACAACTAGGTGAATAACTGTCAACGCTGCAAACTGGTAAGCTGTGCTAGGGTGTTCTTCCACTTTCCACATTACAAAATGGCAGCATGCAAACTGAAGAGCAGGGGTCAGATTGCCTCCCCAACAAGTGTTTTACAACCAGATGGAATTTTAAAATATGAGGCCTTCAAATAAAGCATTCCAACAGCTCTCTGAGTGAAGAGGTTTGTTCAGTCACACTTTATAAAAGACTTTCATAAGGGATTGTGGAAAGACCCAGTATGTGTGATCACAGAACACTTGCTGTATTGCTTTAATAACTGGCTTGTCAATCGAAAACGGTTTTCTAATGCATGAGCAATGTGATTTGGTGGACAGAAAATTAAATTCTGATTGACCAAGACATATTTTTTCCAATTAAACTCTGAAGGTGATTTTAAAAAATGTCTACCCCGATTGCATTACTGCACACAATATTCCCATTTAGAGCAAAGCAGCTCCCATGGGGACACACACACCATGCCAAATGGAAGGTGTAGACCTCTCTCTGCACATTTCCAAAAATCTAATTTCAGATCTGTTCATTAATATCTTCTTGTAAGGCTGCTAGGCATTTCACAACAATCTCACAAACAGGATGATTTACTACTAGGCCAGTGAAAAACAAAAGCCAACAGCTAGTAGCTTATACTTCTCCAATATTTTCTCGTACCATTGAAAATGGTCACACCCTGACTCTGTTTTTCCTGCAATGGAAAATTCAAGAGATTTCTTTTGTTGGTAAACTTATGTGTGCCTGTTATCATTCCTAACCATGCTTGGCCAAATAAGACAAGGACAACGGTGGCTGTCCAAATCTGTTTGGCCTACAAGTTCCATCCGCCCCAGCAAAGCTAATAATAGTCAAGAATGATGGGAAGTCTTGTTGAAAAACATCTGGAGGACCCAACTGCCCCATCTCGGGATCAACCAAGCAGGCACTGGAATGTCAGTATGCTGTGCAAAACCAAGAACAGACCCTGGACTGCAAATCTGGGTTGATAAGGGTACACAAAGCCATACACCACATTCAAGTCTGTCATTTTCTCCTTTGTCTAACACCCATAGATAGAAAAAAAGGCAAGTAGGAGCCATTCTGCTTCCTATTTCGCATAAACATGGACAATGAAACTTACTCATGGCTGAACAGGCATCCACAGCCAATCAGTCTTCTATGAACCTGGTAAAGGATTCTCGCTGCTGATTGCCCTTCATATACTGACTCTTTTGTGCTACTTTCTTAAACTCTTCCAAAGTTTCAAGTTCTCAGGGGGTGTGGCTGGCCACATTTTAGCTGCCTTTCCTCAAGCAGACAAAAGACATTTCTCTTCTGGCAGGCTTTTACAGTATTTAGTTATTTATTTTATTTTAGAGTATTTTTACCCCACCTTTCTCCTTGGAAAAAGGACCCAAGGAGGCTTACAGAATGAGGGATAACATACAGTCCAGTACAATTAAGACAAGACATTCCTTAGTGACTGTTTAGGAGATAGTGAACACGATGGTTTACATTTTGTGGCTTCTAAGCCTGTTTTTGGTAATGTTTTTACCTTCCATTTTTAATATGACATTAATATCAGGATTGAATAACAGGCTGTTTCAGCTTTTAATATTGCACTTTTAAAGATGTAAGCTCCCTTGGTGCTTTTTTTTAAGGAGAAATGCAGGGTAAAATATTTTAAATAATCAACAAACAAATAAGCAAATGGTGTTCCTTTCTTAGCAAAGCAAAGCAAAGCAAAGCGTTCTGCTTATATACTGCCCCATACCACTACAAGTAGTCTCTGGGCGGCTTATAATTTTAATTACAGTGTGCAGGCTACACATTGCCCCCCCCCAGCAAGCTGGGTACTCATTTTACCGACCTCAGAAGGATGGAAGGCTGAGTGAACCTTGGGCCGGCTACCTGGGATTGAACCCCAGGTCGTGAGCACAGTTACAGCTGCAGTACAGCAGTTTAACCACTGCGCCACGAGGCTCCTATAATGATTAGAATGATTCTAAAGCTCTCCAAATTTTCCTTAATTATTTCTTTGCTTTCTGCTTCCAGGGGGTATGTTTAGTTTTTCCAGATCAACACAAGATACCACAGAAAGGCTGGAAAGACAGCCCAAACACACTGATTGAAATTGGAGATGTTTAGCCACTGAGGCTCCTTCACAACTTTGAAGAGGTTGCTAAAACAACCTACCAGTAAGTGGGCGCAAATAGAGCTAATGCAAGGGCAGGTGATCTAAAAAACCATCGCTATGTGCGGACATGCGTGGGTGAACAAGAACCTTGCTCTCTCTGCTCCACCTTCCCATGCTGCCAATCTACCTTGTTTGTAGCATCTCTTGAAGGGCACAGCAAAGGTGTTCTGCTTATATACCGCCCAATACCACTTTAAGTAGTCTCTGGGCGGTTTACAATTTTAATTACAGTGTGCAGGCTACACATTGCCACCCCCCAGCAAGCTGGGTACTCATTTTACCGACCTCGGAAGGATGGAAGGCTGAGTGAACCTTGAGCCTGCTACCTGGGATTGAACCCCAGGTCGTGAGCACAGTTTTACCTGCAGTACAGGCATTTAACCACTGCGCCACGAGGCTCCTGTAGTTTCTGTATGTTTCTGTATGGTTCCCTCTCAGACTACAGTGGTACCTTGTATAAAGGAATTAATTTGTTCCAAATGAAATTATGTTAAGCAAATTTTCCTTTATACAAATTTCCCATAGGAATGTACTGAAAACAGAGTAATCCCATTTTCATTTTGTACGGATTTGCCCCATAGGCTATTATGTTAAGCAAATTTCCCCTACCTCTGGAATTTTTTATGCTGTACAAATTTTATGTTATACAAATTGTTTGTTATACAAGTGTCCACTGTATTTTGTTCTATACTGTGCCTACTGCACATGATCAGAGGCTCTGGAGCCAATGTGCTAATTCCTGTCAGTCCTGATGGAGATGGAGAAATGTCTATCTATGTTCTTGTGTTTCACAGCAGAAGGATCTTCAGAAGAGGTTGGCACTGAAATTTAGCATTTGTGCCTTAAAGGTGTTTGATGCTGCCATTGACCTTATCAAGAAAGAGGAAGTCTGCCCACACTTAAGGTTGAAGTACTGTATATATTACCAACATAAAAGAAAAGCAGAGTTCCTGCGAGAGAGTTAAATGCTATAAAGATTTTATTAAGGTGGGTATGAGGTGGCTGCCTTACTCTCAGGTCTATTGAGCCAGGAGTGAGTTATGCCGCTCTTCCTAAAAAGAGTGGCAATAAAAAATTTACAGTATTGCTGGCCTGTCAGATAGTTGGTCTTGTGTGGGTTGCAGCTTTAGGCTATTTCCTGCTGAGCATTCCAACCTTGTGGAATCGGAGCATACGTGCTGTCTTATTCATTCACTTTCAGTCAAGCCATGACTAAGGTGATGGCAAAATAGAATATTATATGACTATACACTGTATTTTACCATGGCTCAGTGTCATCTTAGCCAAGGCTCAACTTCAACCTTCCTGCATTGCAATAAGAGATCTTGGACATTGTTCTCTCTCTCTCTCTCTCTCTCTCTCACACACACACACACACCAGCCTCGTATCATTGTGGTTAACTGTGGTGCTTCAGTGAAGACTCTGTTTATGACTTGACTTCGATCCCAGACTCATGTAGCTAGCTCAAGACTGACTCAGACTTCCATCCTTCCGAGGTCAGTAAACTGAGTACCCAGCTTGGTGGTGGGCTGGGCCATGCGTAGCCTGCACAGTTCAATTGTAAACCATTCGGAGAGGGCTTTAAGCCCTATTGGGTGGTATATAAGCAGAACACTTTTCAATGAGGTTAGGTCTGGCCAGTTTATGGGGTGGGTAATTGTCTGGAAACACATTTGAGGGGAGAAACTGGGATAAGCATCAAATGTGAGCACTGGTCCCCAATCACTCAATCATTAGACACTGGAGACAAAGTTTGGGGCTTGTGTAGCAGGTTACAGAGCAATGGGCCAAAGACAGATGCAGGCTTTTTCGGGGCCCGCCCAGAAGATATGTAACTCCAGCAAGAGAATCCTGAGATGTAATGACTCCTCAACAATGACGGGAGGATAGGGCAGGCTACAGCTAAGCTCCTGCTTATATGGTATTGGCTCTCAGTCTAATAGACAACATCTATGAAGATCAATGTGGTTCCTCCCCAACGCCACAAAGCAACTTAAGTGACTAAATTGCAGCCAATTAAAGAAACTGAAGGCAAAAGGAAAAGGGGGCGGCAGAGAATGAGATGGTTGGACGGTGTCATCGATGCAGTCAATATGGATTTGACCAAACTCCGGGAGGCAGTGGAAGACAGGAAGGCCTGGCGAGCTCTGGTCCATGGGGTCAGAAAGAGTCGGACACTACTGAACGACTGAACAACAACAAAAAAGAAATTGCAAGCTCATGACTTGGGTTTGAAGCTGATGGACTTGGATAGCCAGGTCAGCCTTCATTCATCCAAGGTCAGTAAAATGAGCACCCAGCTTGCTGGAGGGCAAAGAGTAGCTTACATAATTTGTCAGATATTAGTTAGTGAAACTATGTGTTAGACTGTGAAGATTCTCAGTCATCCAGGTGAGTTAGACAGGTGTATAAATAAATGGTCTGTATGTATTTAATTGGTTTATAAAATGGAGTCTGCAAATGTGCATAGTCACAGTGATTTGGTCAAAAGGTTTTTTTTTCTATTAGACTGCAGGTGTAAAGAATGTGCTTAAATGGTTTTGTCTGATGCAAGGTGCTGCAATAGCCATGATGCAATGTGTTACCTGATTGGACAGACAAATGTATATAAGTGCTCTGTTAATCAGTGTTCAATGGGCCTTTTGTGAGTAAGGCACCCATTCTTGTTTTTCTATGCTATGCACTAATTATGTATGCCATGTATGATGAAATGCTGTTATGCTGTTGATTTGTCTCCATATAATTTATCTGTGTATATAAGTAATATAGTTGTTTTGTTTTAAGTAAGCTCTGAGTTTTTCTGATTCTGCTTCTATCTATATAATTGTTCAACAAGTATTTGCTTTTGCTGGCAGAACAAATTGCAAAATACTCTGACATAATTATGCTGTAAACTGCCCAGAGTGTGTTTTACACTATAGGGCAGCATATAAGTGACTGAATTGCAGTCACTTCTTTATAGAAATCTAAATTATGGCTGAAAAGAGAATTTTCACTGCAAGATGACAGAATGACAGAGGAGAAGGTGTGTGAAATTACAATACAGTATTTTACCGTGTATAAGGCTATATTTGTGTCTAAAATTGTTAAACTAAAAATGAGGGTCATCTTATACGTGGAAGTAAGCCGAGGAGAGAACCACACCGTTGTGAAACTGTAATTTTGGGTTGGAAAAGTGGGGGGGGGTCATCTTATAGATGGAAAATACAGACATCTGTTCTACAATAATTTCTTATTTATTTTTTCACAATGGTGTTCCACAAAACTGTGGTAGTATCCTACTAGGTTACTGTCAAGTCTGCGAAGATTCTCCATCATCCAGTCTGACAAAGCTGTTTGGATGAGCAGCGAAACGTTTCAGTCTCTCAAGAAAAAAAGAAGTCCAGTTGCCATGACTCAACTTCCAGGTCCCTGTTGATTTTCTTTCTTTTTAACCCAGAGGCCCAACAGAGATAGAAGACTAAACGCATGGCCCTCACTCCAATTGGCTTTGGATTAATGCCGCAGAAGGTTTCCTGCTTCTGTTCCAGGGGTCCTTGCAGACAACTTTATGGGTCTCCCTCAGAGCCTCAACAGGGATGATCTCGTGAGTCGGGCCAATGACATCATTTCCTGCTACTTCCCAAAAACTTGCCAGAACTTGAACTGGTCAGTTCAACATTTATTTATTTATTTATTTATTTATTTATTTATTTATTTATTTATTTATTTATTTATTTATTTATTTATTTATTTTGTTGGACTTGTATCCCGCCCATCTTCCCAAAGGGAACTCTGGGCGGCTAACACTGATAAAACCAGGAACCAATAAAACAAAAACAAAAAACCAGAACATAAAACAGCAGAAGAAGCAAAAAGCAAGATGGCGGCGGGCCAAGGCGAGGAAAAACAAACAAACCAAAAAAAAAAAAAAACCAAACTAAGTAACAAGGTCGCCAAAGGCCTCTCTAAAAAAGAGGGTCTTCAATTTGCTCCATCTCTCTTCTCTAAGATAATTGAAATGGCCACTCAGTACGGCTTCTTGTAAACAACTGTAAATGATGGAGAGGAGTGGATTTTGACTGAGCCCTGTTAACTAGAATTTTTCTGTTTTTGGGGTGTTCTTGTTTAACCAGCCATAGTCATTGCTAAATAATCTAGCAAAACTATCTCCTCTTCTAGGGCTGGGCCACTGCCTCTTTTGCCATTCCTGGCACGAGTAATGTTTCTCTTTCACATGAAAAAAAGTTACACACTGTCTCTTATCCACACCGGTGGCAAGGCAGTTCCATTACAGCCTGTGCTCTGCAGGGGCGGTGAGCACCCCATTAAAAAGCGAAGAGCTCAAGGAGAAGATAATGAACATAATTATAGTTAGTTATTGTTTGGTCTCCTTACAGGTCCATTTTATAACTCTGCTGCCAGGAGTGCTATTTTATGCAATGCCTATTTCACTTGGCAATCTTTTCATGAATCAAAGCAAAAGCCAATAGCAGGCGGTTTCTCCTGCAGCCAGCTTGACAATAAAAGTTAAGACAGAGCCCAGCCTGTTATCAATCTTCATAAATGTGCCCCCCCCCCAAACGGAAAAGGCTTGTGTCACAGTTTGTGGGGCTTTCCCTAACAATGCAAGTGCTGGAGTGAGCCTAAAGCTTCTGTCCTTCCATTTAGGGACTGATTTTTTTTTATTTACGTCTGCATTATCGTAAGAACATAAGAAGAGCCATGCTGGATCAGGCCAAAGGCCCATCTAGTCCAGCTTCCTGGATCCCACAGCAGCCCCACCAGATGTGTTTGGGAGCGCATGAGACTAGATATCTGTCTCCTGATACTACTCCCCTGCATCTGGCCCTTGAAGTACCCTGGTTTTAAGCCTGGAGATTACACATCTCCATCATGGTTTGTAACCTGTGATGGATTTTTCCTCCAGGAATCTGTCCAATCCCCTTTTGAAGGCATCCAAGCCAGATGCCATCACCACATCCTGTGGCAGGGAGTTCCACAGACTAACAACGCGTTGGGTGAAAAAATATTTTCTTTTGTCAGTTATTACTCTCCCAGGCCTCAATTCGAGTGTATGTCCCCTAGTTCTGGTATTTTGGGAGAGGGAGAAGAGCGTCCCTCTATCCACTTTAATCATGCCCTGCATTATTTTGTATGTCTCAATCATATCCCCCCTCAGGCGCCTTTTTCCAGACTAAAGAGGCCCAAATGTTTTAGCCTTTCTTCATTAGGGAGGTGCCCCAGCCCAGTAATCATTTTTGTCGCTCTCTTCTGCACCTGTTCCAGTTCCACTATGTCTTTCTTGAGATGCGGTGACCGGAATTGTACACAATACTCCAGGTGAGGCCTTACTATCGTTTTGTACAATGGCATTATAATGTTGGCTGTTTTATTTTCAATCCCCTTTTTGATAATCCCTAGCATGGAATTGGCCTTCTTCACCGCTGCCATACATTGGGGAGACACCTTCATGGAGCTGTCCACCAACACACCAAGATCTCTTTCCTGATCCGTCACGGATAACTCAGAGCCCATGAGTTGATGGATAACGTTTTGATTTTTTTGCCCCAATATGCATTACTTTACATTTGGCTACATTAAAATGCACTTGCCATTTCTCAGCCCATTCACCCGACATAGAACAAGGGCATTCAGTTACTCAAGGGTTTAAAGAGCCCAACTTGTCTGTCTGTGGTTTGTTAGTGAAGCAATATCTTTTTCCCAATAAAGGCTGGCAAGGAACAAGGAACCAAGGAACAAGCCACGTTTTCTTTTGTGGGTGACAGCTTGCAGGTTTTGTCTAAGGCAACACCAAATGCACAAGTCAAAGAGAGGGTGTTCAAGATGGCTTGCCACGCTGGCCACGGCACATTTGGATGGCTGTGCCCAGTTCTAGGTGTCACATGCCAAGAAGAACCTGGACAAACGAGAGAATGCTTAGAGGAGGGTCTTACAGAGAACTGTTGGCAAGTACCAGGCATGTTTAGTCTAGAAGTACTAGGTTAAGAAGCTGCCTAGATGCCCAAAGCACATCCGATCTTGCCTGATTGCAGATGCTAAGCAGGGTCGGGCCTGGTTAGTACTTGGATGGGAGACCACCAGGAGGCAGCTGGAGTAGGAACTGGCAAACCACTAAGTATTCCTGCCAAGAAAACTCCATGGACATGGTGTCACGAAGAGCTGGTCACGACTGTAACGACACTTCACACACACAGCTAGTTTAAGAAGGTGAAACAAGATGCACTAGAATCAGTCTAGAGCAGTGTTAGCAAACCTATGGCACGGGTGCCAAAGGTGGCACTCAGAGCCCTTTCTGCGGGCACCTGACATTGCCCCTTCACAGCCACCTATATTCGGGTTAAATTGCTGTATTGGCACTTTGCAACTAATTAGTGGGCTTTGAATCGCAGTTTGGGCACTCGGTCTCTAAAAGGTCCACCATCACTGGTCTAGAATCTTCTATCAGCCTCTGTGTTTCTAGGATTCCTGGAGTCTTTAAGACCTTTCTTTAAAAATATTTGTAGAAGATTTCCATGAAGCACTCCTTGTCACTGAGGGTGCACAACTGCACAATGTTGTTATGCAGTTCCCCAGATCCGGCTACACAAGATCATCTAGAAGCAGACCTACTTATTACTTTTTGCTTTTACCTTGAATAGCCTTCCTGATACCCCTTGGGCCACCAGCTCTGGATACATGGGGAAATCTGCCTATTTGTGCATGGAGTTGGCCAATCGTTTTACCTCATTTTCACAAAGCCAAAAGTGTATTTGTGTGGCTGGGTGCTCATGTTCATTATGGAGCAAATGTTTCTGCTAAATATGCTTTCCTCTCCATTCAATCTCAGTTTTTGACTTCACAATTCTAAGTGTCACCTACCCTGAACCTGGGGGTGGGTGGGGAAGCAATATTTAAATATTGGTTCATCCCCAAATATATAGCATGCAGAAGCCATGGACAGTTAAAACTACTGATAAGCAACTTGTCAGCAGATGTTTCATGTGTCCTTTTTTTTACCATGTATCTCCCAGAACAAGGTTTGTTCTCTGACAAAAGAGACTGTAAATTCCATCGGACTCAAGATAGCAACCTGGGAAGGTCTGTAAATCTTACTAAATCATTATGGAAGAGGCTGACTTATATGGAGGATTTTACAAAGAGGGGCAGAAGGGGGCTTCATTCTGCAAGTATAGCAATGCATCTCCTTCACTGCTATATTGGATGGCTGAAATCTATCATGCACCTGTGAACCGCTATCCCTTGGAGAGAGAAGGCTGTATGCATCCCCAGAATCAGATGAAACAGCAAAACCAAAACCAAAGTGTTCTGCTTATATACCGCCACATACCACTTCAATTAGTCTTTGGGCGGTTTACAGTTTTAATTATAGTATGCAGGCTACACATTGCTCCCCCCGCCCCAGCAAGCTGGGCACTCATTTTACCGACCTCGGAAGGATGGAAGGCTGAGTCAACCATGAGCCTGTTACCTGGGACTGAACTCCAGGTCGTGAGCACAGTTTTAGCTGCAGTCCAGGCAATTTAACCACTGCGCCACAAGGCTCACTCAAGCGAACAAGGTAAAGGTTCACAACAAGGAAAATTGAGGCAACTGCTAGCTGAAACAAAGGAGTCCTGGAGTCCTACAAAACACTATGAATTTTCAATGGGGAAAAACATTTTCCCCAAATTCATTTTCATTTCTTGTTTTATCTTGTTTTGCTCCAGGGAGGTGCTACTTTTGGGGTGAATATTGCACTGGAAGACTAAACGTGGCAATCCTATTAACAGTTTATATTCCCCACACCTACTAACACAGGCCATTCTCACAAAACTCAGCTTTGGACAACCAGGTGGGTGAATTACAGAATCGTTACATGGGATTCATTTCCACCCAAGCACTAGACATTAATCTGCGATGGAAGTGGGGACTCGGGGCTTGATGGATCATTGATCCAATCTGCTACAATAAGGCCGAGGAATTGTTATTGTGCATGCGTGTGCATATTAACTCAGACACAAACTTAACTGGATTTCACTGTCTGTGTTTGGCTGCCCGAAATGCATTATTGATCCTCTGACGAGTTTTAAAAAAAAGGAGATTATGAAGGATGCTTACAAGACAGACGCGTCATCAAATTCAAACCACAAAGCATATTATTGTATTCTAAGTGATATTTTCAGGGGATGCTTTTCAAATGGTAGCTCAGTTGGCAGAGGCCATGCTGTGGTTTGGATTCCGAAGGATTTGCTGTCAATAAAGCACACCACCCAGTTTAAGGCAGAGCAGGGCGTAGGAGCAAAATGGGATCGCATCCTTGATGTATTGGAGGTGACAGCTGAGGCCTCACCAAAGCAGCAATGGCATCACAGGTGCCCTGTCGCTCAAAGCAGCACAGACAAAATCCACCTTCATGGATTTATTCTGTTAGACATCCGACTACGCCTTTGTTTCACATTCAGATTTCGTATCAGCCACTTTTGTCTTATTCCCGTTGCCTTTGTTGGAATATGGCAAGATCTATATTATAGGGTTAAGGTCAGCTGAACCTCATTTGGAACTGTAAGCCTGTCAGTTATATCTCCTTAATTAGTATGGCTCCTACAAAAGAGATCCTTTCTGCTTGCTCAGAGGCATGGTGCTTTAGCTCTTAGCTCTTGCTAGCTGCTGCAGCCTGTTGCTGACTCCATCCCTCTCTCCATGCCTGATCATCAGAGCGAAGCAGACTATGTGTGTTTGCCTAATGTTCCTGGGCGTTGCCTGAGCAGCCGTCGCCTTATCTAAGGCTGCTTTCAAATGACCCCTAAAATCTGCTGACAACTTAAATTTGGATTCCCCCAGCCAGATATCATGTGGGTTTTGTTCCTCTTCCTGTGTTCCCACCCTTCCGCACTCTGTTGCTTCTGTCTGTGGTGAGGGGAGGGAGAAAAAAAAGGGAGGAAAAAAATGCAGGCTCACCTCCGCCTGCCATTGGAGCAGCCTGTAGGGATTCCAGTCTGTTAAAGGGGTGGGGGACAACAAAAACAAACAAAAGGCGGATGAGAGACCAGCACCCACAGCTTTACAATCTGCATCGGATTTTTTTTTAACCTCCAGAGACCAGGTACTTGTAAAGGGCGCTGGGGCGCGCTTAAGTCAGCATGGGTGTACTTTTTTTTTTTTAAAGTCCGCTGCTGGTGGGAAAACAATTTTATGCTCCAGATCTGCAAGTGTTTTGCAGCGGATTTTAGGGGTCATTTGAAAGCATCCTAATACTAGTTCATTTGGTATGTTTTGTATGTACTGCTAGTGTTTTGTTGTTTTATTGGGCATATCCCGTTTACCCCTTTCCCTGAGAGATTTAGATTTTAGATGAAGTTTATTTTTATATACAGTGGGCCCTCGTATAACAAATGGTTTGTATAACATAAAATCTGTACAACATAAAAAATATGGAGATAGGGGGAAATTGCTTAACAGAATCGCCTATGGGGCAAATCCATACAACATAAAAATGGTCACTATTAGGGATTACTCCGTTTTCAATGCATTCCTATAGGAAATTTGTATAAAGGAAAATTTGTTTAACATAATTTCATTTGGAATGATTTAATTCTTTTGTACAAGGTACCACTGTACTTCACTTTCGTCTCAGTCTTCAGTCTACAGTTTTAACCCCAACAGCCTTCTCCACGATGATGACATTGATATAAATGATGGCAGAATAGTGCAGCATGGTGGATCGAGTATGCTGTCTTAGGGGTCTGGGTCCTGAGTTCAAATCCCATTCAGTCACTCACAAGAAGACCTTGGGCGAGTCAGACTTGCTCAGCCAGAAAAATGGGCAGGAACCATACGCCCTACATGGGCACTTCCACTGAACTGAAGGTTTGTCCAAGATTTCGGGACTTGTGCTCCCCACAGTGGTTTGGGAATAGATGGTCCACCAGCCTAGGTGAGTACTTGGTGCAGGTAATGAGGTTGAGAAAGAGGACAAGAGGGGCAAAATCTAGGCAAACCATTTGGACCGAACACTTGCTTCCTTGCTTATTTATTTATTTACAGAACTTTTTAGCCAACCCACTACCAAGTGGTCTCTGGGCGGCTTATGAGATTCTCAAGTGAACGTCTGGTCTGAAAACTTAAAGCATTTCAGGGCCAAAAAATGGAACACTCACACATCCCTAACTATATGTATCACACACAGGAAGGCCACAAACAGGGGTGATATGTAAGAACCCTTTGCAGATGTAACTCTGTTCTATGGCCAGTGAGTGACCAAGAGCAGCTCTGAGGGAGGGAGGGACTGCAACATGGATAAATATGATCTAAGAGGCTGTACAAATTTTTGCAGGTCTTACTGTGTTTGACGTGGCAGCTATACCTCCCACATGAACAAAAAGCAAAATGTGATGCTTATATACCACCCCCTGTAGCACTTAAAGCACATACACTCTGTTGGTGGTTTACAGTTCATTTCTGCAGGCTATACACTGCCTCCCACAGCAAGCTGGGTACTCAATTTATGAACCTCGGAAGGATGGAAGGCTAAGTCAACCTTGAGCCGGCTACTTGGGATCGAACCTGAGTTATGAGTAGAGTTTTGGTGGCACTGCTGCAAGTCTGGCCTCTAAGCCACAAGGCTCTCAATCATACACTATCAGATCCTGGAATCATGCATTGACAATAAGAACATAAGAACATAAGAAGAGCCATGCTGGATCAGGCCAAAGGCCCATCTAGTCCAGCTTCCTATATCTCACAGAGGCCCCACCAAATGCCTCTGGGAGTGCACAAGACTAGATCTCTGTCTCCTGATACCACTCCCCTGCATCTGGCCCCCAAAGTACCCTGGTTTTAAGCCTGGAAATTACACATCTCCATCATGGTTTGTTACCTGTGATGGACTTTTCCTCCAGGAAACATACAAGGGAACATTACTGGGGATCTATACAAGTCCGTGATATTTGCCCTCCCCTTCAGACTGACAATCACAGCTGGTTAATTTGTTTGGGATGTAAAATGTGAACTAGCTTTGAGTATATTACAGAATAGAAACCAGAAGGTTCATATCAGAGGTTAGAAACTGCTTTTTTTTCTTGACTACAAACACCAATGGACAACCACTCATCATGCTGGACAAAGGGGGTTCTGAGGGCAGTGGTCTAAAATGGTTGGCGTGTCTGATCTTGGTTTCCTACTCAGTGACTTTCTAGTATGAAGTGCAGAAGTGAAGGGAACAGCCCAGGATCTGACGGAAAGGCAACAAGACAAGGATAAAAGTTGAGGCGATTAGCAGCAAAGTGATGTAAAAGCAGTGAGTCCATATACATTCTTGGACTGCAACCCCTAGAAGCCTTCACTGCCAGCTTTGCTGGCTTCTGGGAGTTGCAGTTCAAGAACGTCTGTGGACCCCAGGTTGGGAACCACTGCTGTAGGCGGGGGAAAGTGATGTGCCATGAAAGGGTGTCAAGAGCTTTTGTGCTGAGAATGAAAATAAAGGCTGAAGCTAGGCATAGAGTTATGGAGAACTTTTGTCCTAAGGACTAGAAACGTGAAATTAATGCAAAAGTAGTAAGATGTCCCAATGTAATTTTATGTCCATGACCAGAATACTCAGTGCAATGTGGAAATGAACTCAAGTTATTCAATCGCCAAATTTAAATCTGGGAGAAGTGAACCAAAGTGTTCAGCTTATATACCACCCCATACCACTTCAAGTAGTCTCTGGATGGTTTACAATTTTTAATTACAGTATGCAGGCTACACATTCCCCCCCATCCCCAGCAAGCAGGGTCTTCATTTTACCGACCTCGGAAGGATGGAAAGCTGAGTGAACCTTGAGCCTGCTACCTGGGATTGAACCCCAGGTTGTGAGCACAGGTTTACCTGCAGTTCAGGCATTGAACCACTGCACCAAGAGGCTCCTGCCTCATAAACCACAATGATTTCTGAAAGGACCTTCCACTCATGACGCAGGTGTTTTTCCCAGCAGTTTAAAAGGCATGAAGGACCCATTTTTACCTGCTTCTGGGGGGGGGGGGGTAAGCCCACCATCAACCCATCTCGCTACCTTCCTCCAGTGCCAAAACCAACAGGCTCCTGCCGGGCTCGGAACACCTCCCGTTTGGCGCATGGCAATATCTCCGAGGCAGCTCGATTTTTGCCAGTCAAAATAGCTGCCGCACGCTGATTGAGGTGGGGGGGGGGAGAGAGTTGTCGGTACAGCACAAAGCAAACTGAATTTCATTTCCAAAATTAATAACCAGCGCGGCGGCGCTGATTGCATTAGTCATTTCCATAAATAATTAAAAACCTCCATTTGCACAGAATTCCCAATCTGCTGCACCAACAGCAGTGCAAAGCTGCAGCGGTCGTGCCGCAATATCAGCTCTTGCCTTGCCACGGAGGGCACAGAGCCTCAAGGACTGGCAGCCGCCCGGACGCTCTTTGCTCGGCTTCACTCCTGGCCGTCTTGATCCATGTCTGGGGTGGGTGGGTGGGGGTGGCGGCTCTCTCGCTCACCAAGATGTTCCTCATCCTATAGGTTTTTCAATCTGTCCCCTCTCTTCAATTGCATGCTTACTCCTCCGCCTACTGTTAGGCACTGGCAATCTATAACTTGCCTGTTTTCAGAATTAGCCAGCCAACTACGAGAACCGATAACAAAGCAGGGTTTGGAAGTCAGGGCTATCGAGCAGAATCAGACAAGGCACTTCAACTGAGATCACGCTTTGCTTCAAGAACAAAGAAGCCAGAACACCAGCCTGAAGATGACGAGTGAGACCTCGTCGAAACGTCGCCAATGTAACCAGATTTCTACACGGGAAGAAACCCGAATCCACCCTAACATGCATACCTATACCCGTGAAAATCTACGAAAACATATACGAAAACGAAAATCTACGAAAACAACATGAATAAACGTGATGACACCTCCCGCTTGCCTGACATCTGGAAACTAGCCCTGGTCAACAGACGAGCCTCTGTCACAAAGAC
>JAHTLZ010000161.1:2979646-2994388 GCA_023846285.1 Phrynocephalus versicolor | reverse complement strand
GCATTCCTATGGGAATTTGTATGAAGGAAAATTTGCTTAACATAATTTCATTGGGAATGAATTAATTCCTTTATACAAGGTACCACTGTATCCCTTCTGCAGGGACATGATTTTTCTAATTTTCCATTCTTGTCTGTCAGAAGCAACTAAGCCAAACATTTAGATCCAGATGAACCCAGAAGCTTTTGGAGAACATAGGAACACTGCTGGATCAGACCAAATCAACCCTTACATACTGTAAGTAGTCTAACTAACTTGCCCCATGCAAGACTGATAAACAATGTCCAAGAAAATCTCTACATTTCTTCTTTTTATTGAACGGGCATATGTAAGAAAATCCAAATCTGTAGACTTCACTGCTTAGACGTCTACTCTACACAGCCTCTAGATTAGATGAAATTTCTAAACAAAATTCACTTGTTTCCCACAACTAGGCAGAGTAGACTCGCTGAATAAATAAGATTCCATGAAGTCTAAAACTCTCATTTTCTTTAATTTTAGACCAGCATTTTTCGATTATCTTTTTGTTAGCAAAAGGTGCTAATTCCTTATGTTTTGTGTGGTCTTCTAGACAAGCTGCTGAATGATGTAGATGAAATTTTGTTGCTTTGCAGTTATGCAAGCTTCTCTTCCAGCACGAGTGCAGCATCCGTACAGTATATGCCATTCTACAGGTCTCTGCAAGCCAATGATTCCTATTTTTTTTCCAGGCAATGCAGAACAACACAGATACAGTAGCCAGGAATAGTACACCAAAGTTCTCTCATTGGTGGAGGGGAGCGATAAACCAGGGCTCCATCAAGCGCTATGCCCATAGTTCACTGGACTGGGCCAACACATCACATGGGAATTAAAACTGCCGGCAAATCTTCACACAATAAATGCTTTTTAAAAATGCACCCTGGGTGTGAAACTTCTGTTTAGAAACTGAAGCAGAAAGTGAAATCTCAAAGTGAAAAATGTACTAAAAATTCCAGTCATGTTTGCCATTGCTAAGCAGAGTTGCTTTGCAACAATAGCACAATTACCTCTATTAATCTCACACTCCCAACTTGAAGTCACAGCGACAAGCTGCACATCGGTTTATGCATTTAACTGAATTATAAATTTAGCAGCTCAACCTTACTTAATTCTCCTTTTACAGGCAATTAAACAAGCTCTTTAAAGCACTTCTGCTTGAAACCTTGTCTTCAATCCTCACGTTCAATTAAACTGAACACGAGACACTGGAAAAGCATCAAAGTTTGGCTTTGCTCTAAATTTTGCATGATTTACTCATCAGGCAAGACTTTAAAAGACAGTTAAAAGGACGTCTGTTTAATATAAAGTCTAAAGAGCTAGGAAATACATGATGGGCTAACTCTTCAGCCACCACCACCCAAAACAAATAAAAAAAGGGGATATTTAGGGAATGTTACAAAATCATATGCATTGTTGGCTCTTAATAAAACAATACTTGCATTAATGCTTTAAATATGGCAATAATTGCCATTTTAAACATGAACCCCAACAAAGCCAATTAACTAATTAAAGTATTAGTAGCAAAAAAGAGGTCACTCGGCATTGCCTCTGAGTGTGCACCTGATGTATAGAAGTGAGACCTGGACTATAAAGAAGGCTGATCGCCGCAGAATCGATGCTTTTGAGCTGTGGTGCTGGAGGAGAGTCTGGAGAGTCCCCTGGACTGCAAGGAGATCAAACCTATCCATCCTGAAAGAAATCAACCCCGAATGTTCACTGGAAGGACAGATTTTGAAGCTGAGGCTCCAGTACTTTGGCCACCTCATGAGGAGAGAGGAGTCCTTGGAAAAGTCCCTGATGTTGGGAAAGATGGAAGGCAAAAGGAAAAGAGGACGGCAGAGAATGAGATGGCTGGACGGTGTCATCAATGCGACCAACATGGATTTGACGTAACTCCGGGAGGCAGTGGAAGACAGGAAGGCCTGGCGAGCTCTGGTCCATGGGATCACGAAGAGTCAGACACGACTGAAAAACAACAACATGCACCTGCTGAGGGGGTATTACTGGGAAGCCGGGGCACCCATGGAAGAAGCTGTGTGGACGAATCATCGAACTATGCTGAACCACAGAATGGCGGGTTGTGCCCATCTCTAGTTACTTTGACCGCTTCTCTCCTATTGCAGCCTCTGCCCTGGAGGTTGAAATTATATGAGTAAGAAGTAAAAGAAATTTCTCTGGCTAAACAATCCTGGGAACTTCAAGGGTCCTCAGATAATGGGGAAGGAATAATGCTATGCTTTCCAACAAGAACAAAAAAATGAGATTCTTTTGTTTTCTGCTCAACCCTCGATACACACAGATGCATCCTGAGAGCTGTACCTTAATGATGCATTTGCTGCTATATTTGCCAATCTTATTTAAATGAAAATTATACTTATTTTCACTGGCTTACCAGCAATGCTTTACGCTAGGTTATACATAAAACATTTTTCATTGTGGAAGTTTAGCTTAGGGGGGGGAAAGGCAAAACATGGCCAATTATTCTTCCTTGGCTGTCTTGATTCTAACAAATTGGAACCTTTCCTAAGGGGAAAACATAAAACTAGAAGGAAAAAAAACAAGAGCTGCCCAGCTGGTCAGATCTAGGGCATGGCCCAGCTCTATCTGTTTACATTTACAATTAAAATTAAATTGAAACCAGGCAGTGGCAATAAATGCTAAACATACTGTCTCAGCAGGAGGTGTAATTTGGAAGGCTTGATGGGATAGAAGAGATTTCAGAGATTTCTTAAAGGTTTCCGAAGAAGGGTCCAGGTGAATTTCTGACAGCAGAAATACATTCCTTAATAGGGGAGCAACTAAGAAGAAGGCCTGGTATCTTGTTTTCTCCCTTGCGGCCTTTGGATGTGCAGGAAGGATGTGCAGTCTCCTTCCTTACCATCTGAGACTGCAATGGCTGGGCCTGTTCACTCTTGAACGACAGAGCCTAAGAGGTGACCTGATTCAGGTTTATAAAATCATAGACGGTGTGGAAAAAGTAGATAAGGAAAGGCTGTTTTCCGTATCGCGCAACACTAGAACTAGGTTGCAGTCTGCAAAACTATTGGGTGCTAGATCTCAAACAAATAAGAGAAAGCACTTTTTCACCCAGAGGACCACTGGTCTGTGGAACTCCCTGCCAGAAGAAGTGGTAACAGCTGTCAGCCTTGACAGCTTTAAGAAAGGATTAGACAAGTTCATGGAGAACACGGGCACCAATGCCTATCATTATGGATGCTTAAGGACAACCTCCGGGCTGGGGAGATAGGCAGGATATCTCTCAATAATGCCATTTGCAGGGATTTGTCAGCAGGTGAAGACATCTGTTTGGGAATAGCCTGAAGCAAATGGTGAGCCGCTGTGTGAGACAGAATGCTGGACAGGATGGGCTGTGGCCTGTTCCAGCAAGGCTGTTCTTATGTTCTCTTGTGAGGAGGCATTCTACTATGTACTGAGGTCCTAAACTGTCTGCATCACAAATCCCTGTCTTTCTCTTTGGGCCAGCCTTCCCTTAATGACTGAGTCGAGTTTTTAAATGAATGGTTGTTTTTGGCACTGATTTTGTTTGCTGTCTTGTAGTGTGGTATCTGTTTGATCATTTTTAGTACAATGGTGTGTGTGTTGCATCATTAAAGTTGTGACTGACTCTTTGTAACCCCACATCCATGGAATTTTCTTGGCAGGAATACTGGAGTGGCTTGCCAGTTCCTACTCCAGGTGCCTACAAGCACGTGGTATTCCCTGGTGGTCTCCCATCCAAGTACTAACCAGAGCCGACCCTGCTTAGCTTCCAAAATCAGGCAAGATCGGACGTGCTTAGGGCATCTAGGTACCTTGGTTTAAGAATGCATTTGTTAAAGAAAAACTCGGTTTAAGAAAAGAAATTATTGGAAATGGGGATGCCTCAGTTTAAGAAAAAATTCCAATGGGATGCCTCCGTTAGTTTTTTTAAGGCATTAAAATTGATGTGTGATGTTCGCATGACAAAAAGTATGGGGATGCCTCAGTTTAAGAAAATTGTATATGGAATGCTTCAGTTTGCTGGTTTTTTTTTTGTTGTTTTTGTTTTTTAGCTCCGGAACAAATTATTTGGTTTTAATACATTCCGATGGGAATACCATGTTTCAGTTTAATAATGTTTTGTAATAAAAAACGGCCCGGAGAACGAATTAATTACTTAAACTGAGGTACCACTGTATTTGTATATGTGTTGTTTTGAGTTTTAAACAATATCTTTTTAAAAATGATGGTTGCTGCCTTGAGTCCTTCTTAAGGAGAAAGGCAGGGTAAAAATATTTACTACTGTCAGACGGACGGTATAGAAATCCAATAACTAACTAACTAACTAACTAACTAACTAACTAACTAACTAAATAAATAAATAAATAAACTTTTAAAAAATGCTTTAAAAACTAACATGAGATGGACCAGGGCTCTGCGCCTACATGATTTGATTGCAAAAGATTTTCATTTCAATCCTCCAGCATTGCTCATTTTAACGGTCTAGGGAAGCAATCAAAACAGCAACTTAACTGGTTAAGACAAGCCAGTGTCTGGGCTTGGAATAAGGCAGTTTCATCAAGTGTGTGTGGTTTCAGAACTTCACATATATCGGTTTGCCCAATCAAACAACTCCTTCACATTGAAGAGATTCCTGAAACATTTGTGTTTGAAGATAAATGGAAAAGGCAGACAAAACCTCATCTTTCCAATGATGCCAGTTGCCGTTTAAGGCCCTAAGCAACTATTAGGACATGCCATATTGGTGGTTAAGAGGCTTTCTGCAAGAAAAGGGTTTCCAGACAACAACTAAGCACTCGACTCTGCCTTCTATTAACAGCATTTATCAGACGATGGCAGGAAAATGGGAGCTTTAAAGTTTCCCCAATGAAGGCCATGAAATATGATGTATGATGCTTTCCTGCAATGATTAGCAGAAGCAGAAGGCAAGGCCAGAGCAAAGGTCAGCATTATTATGGTCTTGCAATTACTGGCTCTTCATTTAACCCTTTGGAGGAATAATAACAATAGGAAACTAACCAGGCTTTCACTATTATGGACAAAGCTGAATAGATGATGTAGGTACCTTTTCAAGCCATATACAAAAAGAGATCGATTCTACCCAAACTGCTGAAAGCTAGAAGTATCTGCAGATTAATGTCAATCTTTTATTTTATTTTATTTTATTTTATTTTATTTTATTTTATTTTATTATACAGAATTTTTTAGCCACCCCGCTACTAAATGGTTTCTGGGCAGCATACAATAGTATATTAAAAACTATAGCATATTAAAACCAAAATAACAAGCAGATTAAAACAATTAATATAAAATAATAAATTCCTTTTCCTCATATGCCCAACTAAAAGAACATTATCTAATTAAAATGCTGGTCAAAGAGGAAGTTCTTTGCCTGGCGTCAAAAAGTCAAAAGTGTCAGTGCCAGGTGGGTCTCTTTTGGGAGGGCATTCCACAGTTGAGGGGCAATGACCCAGAAGGCCCTGCTTTGACATGCCACCCCCCTTATCTCTTTGAAGGATGGCACCTTCAGCAGGGCCTCCTGGCCAGATCTTATGGTACGGGCAGGCTCATATGGAAGAAGGCGGTCCTTTAGGTAGCCAGGTCCTAAACCGTTTAGGGCTTTATATGTAAGCATTAACACTTTGAATTCGGCCCGGGCAGCAACTGGCAACAAGCGAAATTTTTTTAGAGCTGGTGTGATATGAGCCCATGCGATGGCACCACTCACCAGCCACATGGCCCAATTTTGTGCCAGTTGCAATCACCGGACCATTTCAAGGGCAGCCCCATGTAAAGAGCATTACAATAGTCCAATCTGGTTGTTACCAGTACATATGTGACTGTTACCAGGCTCTGCTTATCCAGGTAAGAGTGATATAATCTCCGCAGCTGTAAAAAGGCACCCCTGCCGAGTGAGTCCACCTGGGCTTCCAGGGTAAGACCCTGGTCTAGAAGTACCCCCAAGCTGCAGACCTTGTCCCTTAGGGGGGAGTGCAACCCCGTCCAGGACAGGGGAATGGCCCTCTAAACTATCAGGCAGAACACCCGCCACCAAAACTTCCATTAAACTGAACTTCCCTTCTGTGAAACTGAGCTTCAGTTTATTGACCCTCATCCAGTCCATTATTGAGCCCAGGCATGAGTTCAAAACAGAGACCGCCACACCTGGATTGGTGGAGAACGAGAGGCAGAGCTGAGTGTCGTCAGCATATTGCTGAGTCCTCTAGCCCAAACCTCCTCACAACCTCTCCCAGTGGTTTCATGTAGCTATTAAATAGCATGGGGGACAGTACAGAGCCCTGGGGAACCCCATGACACAATTGCCACGGGCCAGAGCAACTATCCCCCAGCACCACCTTCTGGACCCGATCAGTCCGGTAGGAGCAGAACCACTGTAGAACAGTGCCTCCCACTCCCATCCCAGCCAATCTGTCCAGAAGAACACCATGGTCAATGGTGTTGAAAGCCACCAAGAGGTCCAGGAGGACCAACAGGGATGCACTCTCCCTGTCTCTTTCCCAGCAAAGGTCGTCATGCAGGGTGACCAAGGCACTCTCTGTCTCATAACCTGATTGAAATGGATCTAGATAATCCATTTCATTCAGGCGAGCCTGGAGCTGCTCAGCCACCACACGCTCCAACACCTTGCCCAAATAAGGGAGGTTTTCCACTGGGTGGTAATTAACCACCAGCCCTGGGTCCAGATTAGGCTTTTAAAGGAGTGGCCTCTTTAATGGAGCTTTTTAATGGAGCAAGGGCAGCTCCCTTTCTCAACAAGGAATTAGTTGATGGCCTCCTGGACCCAGGTGCAAACTCCCGCCGCCGCCCCGGCAGATTTTTTAATTAGCCCTGATGGGCAAGGGTCAAGTTGTGTAGTGGTGACACAGATCCAAGCACCCTGTCCACATCCTCGGGTTGCAACAACTGAAATTCATCCAATAAATTGTGACAATTGACAATAGACACAACCATGGATTCAGTATCAATGGTGGAATCTAATTCTCTGAGAATCTGAGTGATTTTTGCCTCAAAGTGGGCAGCAAATTCACCACAGCGAGCAACGGTTTACCAGTTGAAGGAGATCCCAGACTATTTGAAATAGCTCTGCTGGGTGGCACTCTAAGGAAGCAATACGACTGGACAAATACTGCCATTTCGCCAGACGTATCATCACAGAATATGTGCTCTAAGCTGTGTTAGGTCAGAGTTGCAGTGATTTTCTCTGCCTGTGCTCAAGCCGTTTCCCAATCCGCTTCATTGCCTGAAGCTCTTCTGTATACCATGAAGCCTTATAGGCTCTGCATTTTGGGAGAGGGCACTTAGGCGTGATCGTGTCAACTGCCTGGGCCATCTCCTTGTTCCACACAGTGACCTGAGCTTCGACAGAAGTGCCAACCATATCAGCTGGAAACTCCCCCAGAGCATTCAGGAATCCTCCTGGATCATACCTGTCAAGTTTTCTCTGGCCCCAGCAGGGACAGAGAACACAAAGTGACCCCTCCCCCCATCGCAAAAAACCACAAAGCGCCCCCTTCCCCTCCCAGTTGCAAAAAAACCCCAAACAAAGTGCCCTACCCCTCCCCCTCCCCTCTGGCGGTGGGCTCCCGATCGCAAAAAACCCAACAACAACAACAATAACAAACAAGGAGGAGGAGGAGGAGGAGGAGGAGGAGGAGGAAAGTTTTGGATTTGAAAATAAAGGATCTGGTCACAGTATCCCCATCCCTAGCACCATGTTGGGGGCATGCTCAATAGATGCCCCCAACATGGTGGTGTCCATGCAGCAACCCCTAACATGGCCACTGCCACCCATGTCATTCAGAAGATTTTTAACAAATTATAAAATCGGGAGATTTACAAGAAAACAGTATTACAGGATGATGCCAGGAAAGATGCCTTTAAAAATGGGATTTCTTGGCTAATATGGGATACTTGACAGGTATGTTCTGGATCCATAAGTCTCCGGGGGTGGATCATTGTTTAAATGGCTCTCAGTTGCCCCTATATTTTAGTAAAGCTCATCTAGGAGCTTCTGTTACCAAATATTCTTGCTCATATCTTTCAATACAGTATCACATACATGCTGAGAGTGTGAATGCCTCAAATTTCAACACTAAGCCCAAGGCAGGATCCTGCTGGTTTGAAGCCTTTGTCACAAGCCCTTCCTTGCAACACTAATGCCTCCGCTGCATTTTTATTCCGTTTTTCACCTCCTCGGCACGGACTGATAGGTTAAAGAAAAACCCTGCTTTTCTACAAACAAAAGTGAAACCAAGCCCGCCGTCTCTGGGAGAATAAGACAAAAAGAGGACAGAAAGGAGAAAGAACCTTACTTGAATTTGGCGTTCACCTCATCAATGGCTTTTTGGTACTGCTCAGTGGTGACTTTGTAGAACTGAGAACTCTAGGGAAACGGAGAAACAAAAACATAATATGAGCACCTTCCAAAGGATATTGAACATTTCTGAGACAGCTCCAAGAGAAACATTTACAGACAAAACTACATGCATGTCAAGGACATTTACAAGTGGAAGCTCATGAGATTTGCTGATACGCTTCTTCTAATTACTTAAAAACCTCCAGATCATAGAAGTAGATAATTATTCTCCTCCTCCCAATTGTCTCTCTACATTTGATCTCTTTAGCTCAACTCCTTGTAGGTCAAAGAGACACTGGCCAGCCTTCTGCTCTTCCTACCTTATTCTCTTGGCCCTTCCCTGGTGTTGCTGGTGCCGTCCCCTCAAGGGGCCCTTCTCCCTTCTGGATTTTTCTCCCTCTGCTTCTGGGTTCCCTGCTACTTTCAACTTCCATGACATTCAAGGCCCCTGCATCCCTGTTTCTGCTGCCAAACCCAATGCCCTGGTCATGCTCTGGTTTTTGTGATCTCACAATGACTCAGCCAGTGGTAGGACCCAATGCCGATTTGAATAGTGCTCTTTGTTCGACCTGACATTTCTATAAACTGACACAACTAACAATGGCCAAAAGTCCTGTTGCACACAACTTCTGAATCCCGGAGATGCTGTTAGGGATTACTTTTCTAAGGGTGGTGGTGGTGGTGTGTCATGTCGTGTGCCCAGGACAACATCAGAGAAAACACAAGAGAGATACAGTAAGGCAGAGTTGCCATGCATTGGCTCTCTATGAGTTATTGCCTGATTGGGGCAATGGTATACTGCGCACACAGATACAGCCACCCACACAAAACCAAACACAAACTCACACACAGTGCGATCTCCCAGACCAGGTACTATTACTCTTCTACCACCTCAATCCTTCCTATATTTCAAGGGCAAACAACACAGAAGCCTGGAGCAGTAACTGTCTCTCTCAGACTTCGAAATGTCACCATGTCCCCACGGGCAAGCAGCATTCTGAGACACAATGGCCTATAAAAGCTGTGACATTTTTATGATTAAAATAATGTCTTTGGCAAAAAAAAAAAATTAACCTGTAAAAAACAGTTTTTATGAATCTATTACGCTGTTAGTATTGGAACGAAGGAACCTAACTAACTATGGAGAGATTCCAAAACATACCACTGTGTAAGTTCAGAGAAAGTTCTACTTTACCCCTCATTGTAATGAGGTTGGAAAGAGCTTTTTCAGACCTTTTCACCATCTATGCCTCTGAAAAAAAAGGCACAATTTCCACACTAGAGCAACCAAATTAAAGCACAACCACACACTCTGCTTTTGACACGTGTATGGAAACTTTGGCTGCTGGTCCTCACTGGCTACGTTGGTGCCCCTGTTTTTGGCGGACTGCTAAAACTGTTTCCTTTACTTTGCATTTTTTTCCGTGACAAAAATCGCCCTTTGTCTTCTGTTTCCGCAATAGACATAGAGTGCCATTTGGGGAATGAGTGTGAGCGTGTGTGTTGTTGGATGGGGAGGATCTGCACACCATTCTATCCTCAGGCTGGGCTGGGCAAGAATTCAACAGGGTGTACAAATCACAATAATATAGGCAAAGCCTGGAAACTATAATTTCCTTTGTGACACATGGCAGGGAGGAAGCTTTAGAGCAGGCCTGCCCAAAGTCCGGCCCGGGGGGGGGTTTGGGGGGGTGTTCAAATCCGGCCCGCCAGGCCATTCTGAGTGGCCCGCGGCTGGCTGGCCCGCCACTCCCTCCCCCTCCTTCACCCCATTTTTTTTAATCTTCCGCCAACACTGACACCACTGGGAAGCTTGAGGGGCTGGGCGGGCCGGCCAGCCGGTGAGCAGAAGCTTGTGGGGCTGGGTGGGCAGGTGAGGGGGCACCACCACCAGCACCACCGGGAAGCTTGTGGGGCTGGGCGCACACGCGGGGGTGGGCCGTCGCCACTGGCATCACCGGGAACATTGTGAGGTTGGGCGCACACACGGTCAATGGGTGGGGCTTATGGGTCAGTGGGTGGGTCTTGCAGTGGGGTGGCAGGGTCAGGGAGCAACCGGCCCCTGACACATTCTCAGCCACCTAATCTGGCCCTCCTTACAACAAGTTTGGGCACGCCTGCTTTAGAGATAAGGATGGACTTGTGGAGGCCAACACTGGCCTACCAACTGTTCTGAATATTGTCTCGATGCAAAGCTACAGAAGGGAGGAAACGATAAACACTTGTTAGAGAAGTTGCAACAGCTCACCTTAATGGTAATTCAAATGCTGTCATATTTCACCATTCAATCAGTATATACAGTGGACCCTCGTATAACAAACAGTTTGTATAACATAAAATCTGTACAACAGTAAAAATTCCAGAGATAGTGGAAATTTGCTTAACAGAATCTTCTATGGGGCAAATCTATACAACATAAAAATGGTCGCGATTAGGGATTACTCTGTTTTCAATGTATTCCTGTGGGAAATTTGTATAAAGGAAAATGTGCTTAACAGAATTTCATTTGGAGCGAATTAATTCCTTTATACAAGGTACCACTGTAACTCCTCAAAGGAATGCATGGGAGTTCACTTCCTGCAGGTGTCAGGTACTATCTACCGCAAAATATTCGATATTTGAAAATGATCTCAGTTGTACCAGATAAACCATTCCTCCAAAATGAGATTTTAAAGAGATTTTTCCATGCTGTCACAACTAGGGATGGGCACGAACCACCAAAATGCTAAGTTCATCTTGGTTCGTGGAAGTCCACAAACCATAAGTTTACGTTTCCCCCACCCACCTGAACAAACCACAACCAAAACGGTTTGCAAGTTTGTTTGAGAGACTTTTTTTATTTTTAGACAGCCACCACTGCCAATATTTGTTCACCCACCACGTTGTTAGTTTGTGGAACTCCCTGCCACGGGATGTGGTGGTGGCATCTGGCCTGGATGCCTTCAAAAGGGGATTGAGCAGATTCCTGGAGGAAAAGTCTATCACAGGTGACAAACCACGATGGAGATGTATAATCTCCAGGCTTAAAACTGGGCACATCAAGGGCCAGATGCATGAGAGTGGTATCAGGAGAAAGATATCTAGTCTCGTGCGCTCCCGGACGCATTTGGTGGGCTCACTGTGAGATACAGGAAGCTGGACTAGATGGGCCTTTGGCCTGATCCAGCATGGCTCCTCATATGTTCTTGTGTTCTTATCTAGAGAGGAAGTGGTCCAGCTTCCCATCTGGGAGCTGGGTCTTCTATCTCTGCACCTGTGCACAGCCAGCCATTTGGGACCCCTCCATCTTCTTTAAAAAAAAAAATCTTATTTTTTTTTCTTCCATCCCCCCCCCTTTTTCCCATCTGAGAGGCAGGTGCATGCTTGGACAAACCCGAACTGACCTTAAGAGCCCTGTGGTGCAGTGGTAAATGCCTGTATTGCAGGGAAACCTGTGCTCACATCCTCGGGTTCAATCTCAGGTAGCTGGCTCATGGTTGTTGCTGCTTCATAAAATCCTAGAGTTGGAAGAGACCTCAAGGGCCATCTAGTCCAACCCCCTGCCATGCAGGAACCCCATCATATTATTTCTGACAGATGGCCATCCAGCCTCTGCTTAAAATCCTCAAAAGAAGGAGATTCCACCACCCTCCTTTGGGGCAGCATATTCCATGCCAAACAGCTCTAACCGTCATGAAGTTCTTCTTACACTGAATCTCTTTTCCTGTACTTTGAGACCACTGCTCCGTGTCCTAGTGTCTGAAACCATGGAAAACAAACCTGTCCCTTCTTCAATGTGACTCACCCTCCTATCCTTCCGAGGTTGGTAAAATGTGTACCCAGCTAGATGGGGGGGGGGGGGGCAATGCGTAGCCTGCACACTGTAATTAAAACTGTAAACCACCCAGAGACTACTTGAAGTGGTATGGGGCGGTAGATAAGCAGAACACTTTGCTTTGCTTTTAATTAATGAACCAGCAATTTCTGACAAGCTTCCAGACTCATTTTTGCCTCCATGCCCGTCTCCAGTTGCAACCTGCACTGTCCAATGGCAAAAAGATCACTATACTTTACACTTCTATATAGTGCATTTATTCAGCACTCAAAAGGACTTTGTAAACAGTCACCAACTCTTCTAACAACCATGTGAAGGAAACTGTTAATATTATTCCTCTATTACAGAGTGGCGGGTCAAGAAAAAAGATCACTGTTTCCCCCATGGCCACCCACATGATTTCACAGCCGATTCAAAATCTTGAATCTGGGACTTCTGGTTAAACAACATTTTATGCCTGCAAGCTGGGTTGAATAGGCTACTATGGAGGTGAACAAAGAAACCCAAAATGGGACAATGAGTCTATCAAGTACTGCCAGATATTTCTGCCTGGGGTGAGGATGGGATAATTCACTATGCAAGATACGATTTTAGAGGCATCCTTGTGCCTTGTGTAATGGGCAGTCTTTGGGGCACAGTCTCACTCAGTCTCCAGTACTTTGGCCACCTCATGAGGAGAGAGGACTCCTTGGAAAAGTCCCTGATGTTGGGAAAGATGGAAGGCAAAAGGAAAAGGGGACGGCAGAGAATGAGATGGTTGGACGGTGTCATCGATGCAACCAATATGGGTTTGACCAAACTCCGGGAGGCAGTGGAAGATAGGAAGGCCTGGCGAGCTCTGGTCCATGGGGTCATGAAGAGTCGGACTCGACTGAACGAATGAACAACAACTCACTCAGTCTTTTAGGGTATCTAGGACCTGCGAAATGCCCGTGTTTTGCACAGCAGGAGGTAGAAACATCTCCTTCTCACTGCCACAAAACGGATCAAAATCTTTGTTTTGATGCCACAAGAAAACTATCTCTGTATATATGTACGAAACACTACCCTGGAGGCAGCCAACATTGTAAAATGTTCCGTTGCTCTGGGCTCAGTGTTGATCAGACTCATTTCACTGATGGTTGAAAAGAAAAGCTCCTTGTGGAAAGGTAAAAAGACAGATATTCAATCACGAGAGCGTGTGTTTTTAAGCTTGCCCGGGCCATTCAGAATTCACCAGGGATCAATAAAAATGATTGGGGGAAACATTATGCTGTGAAGAAGGGCAAAAATGTGTTTTGTGCCTTACCCCTTTCACACAAATTATAATAAATTGGGTAACAGATAGCCCAGTCAAAAGGGCACATGAAGATTAGAAATAGCCTGGTGGTCACTCAGCTCTGCTCTCTCCGGCAGCCCAGGACTCATCATTCATTTTGCCTGGAGCCTGAAGTTCTGTGCAGGTTTCCTTAAGGGCAGTTTATTATTTTTTAAAATAAATCGTTGCTTGGCCAGTAAGAAAATGAAAATTAAATCCTCTTCACACCGCTGACCCTTTTTGCATTTTAGCAATCCCGCTCGTCCAATGACAGTCACATCCAGGTTCCTCGGATACAAATAAAATCAATAGGGATAGGATTAGACAAGCAGGCGGACGACAATGAGGACACGGACAGGTCACCGTTTGAGATGATGAATCGTTCTCCATCAACCCTCAGTCCCCTCTGATGCTAACATTTACTATAATCTTATTTGGGCGGCGATTTATCTTTCTTGCGGCTGATCAATAAAGATGAACACAACAGTTGTAAGGATCGATTGCAATTTTTTATCATTTTAAAGCATGAAGGCACATTACTGACACAAAAGCAATATTCTTAGTGCACTTGTTCAGATGTTCTTTCTTTCTTTCCTTCCCTTTCCTTCTTTTGAATGATCAGCTGAGAGGCCACACATGTTGAGAGGTTTTAATCTAAACTGGAGGCTATGAAGCACTCTTTCAGCAACTTAGACACAGTCTAGCACAACTTTAAGACTCATAGTTTTCGATTGAAATTGTGTATGTATGCACACAGGCATGAGCAGTGGGATAACAAACCACCTCAAACCATCTTCCTTTTAAAAAAATTCCTGAACTATACAAACACTGGCCAGAAATTATTACACTTGTTTTAACAGGCCATCAATTAAGCACTACATTAATGCAGTTTTCTAATGCACTGGCACATAAATTGCTTTTCTCTTTTCAGCTTGTTAATTGAAACTATCTCTTTATAGGACAATAAATTATGATGATATAGTAGAGTTATGGTAGGTTGGAATCAAGAGGTCTGCTCTTAAAGTAGTCTGACACCCACCTCCAAAATCAGGAAAATAGAAATACATGGAGCTTTAAGAATATCAATAAGTGGTATAGAATGAGAAGACATATTTGTAAAGGTAGAGCTGAATGTGCAAGAGAGTGCAAGGATGCAAGCAACTCAAAGCATGTGCACATGGAGACCCATAAACATGCTGCCAGTAAAGGGAGTTTGAAATATCTCAAATTTTG
>JAHTLZ010000161.1:2929962-2960976 GCA_023846285.1 Phrynocephalus versicolor | reverse complement strand
GTGATTACTTAGACTTTGTGTTTATAACCACTTATGATTTTGTGTTTATATCTCCCCTTGTGTGATTGCATTGACACTATGTTTTCAATGGTAGTTTCCATCCCTCATAACTTTTGGATGGCCTAACGTGCATGATTATATGGAATTTTTACTCTCTCTTTAACAGCTACCGTTCTGTAGCTTTAATTTTGTCTTTTAATGCTGTAAGATGCCCCTCAATTCCCTGTTCTCAAACTTAAATATGTCTTAACTGTACTGGACTCTATATTGTCCCTCAAAATTGTAAGCCACCTTGAGTCCTTTTCCAAGGACAAAGGTGGGGTAAAAATACTCTAAATAAATAAATAAATAAATAAATAAATAAATAAATAAATAAATAAATAAATAAATCTGAGCACTGTTTGTTCAGAAAACCCTGAAAAGGCTCAATGTAAGTCAGAACTGACTTGATAGTATACCATTATATATTATAAAATACTGGTTAGAACTCCCAGATACTGGTTAGAACTCTCTCTCTCTCTCTCTCTCTCTCTCACACACACACACACACACACACACACACACACACACACACACAGGTATTTAAAGTTTAAAAGACTGACACAGAAGCAACACTGGCTGTTCACCTTTCCTTTCTTACGATCAAGGTCATTACAGCAGGTAAGGAATGGAGAGGAAACGTTTCAAATTTTAGAAACCTTAATGCCTATGTTTGCCTTCATCCATTCAGAGCAGGGAGGACAGAGGTCCACCAGATGTTCACGGACTGGAACTCCCACCTGCTGTGGCCAGCAGAACCAGTAGTGAGGTACGATGAGAGTTAAGACTCCAACAACATCTGGCGTCTGACACTCTGCTTACGCCTGATTTAGATGCACTGCTCATTCTACTCTGATGGCTATCTAAATGTTAGAGAAGTATGACAATGGAACCAATGGCCTTGAAAGGTGATGAGTGCTCCAACACTGGAGGTATTTAAGAAACAATTAAGCAACTATTTGTCAAATATACTGATTTGGATTCCTGCACTGAGCAGAAAGTTGGTAATAGCGGCCTTATAGCCCTTTTCATCTATATTAATCTGTTTCTATGAACTTGGAATAACGATAAACTAAAAAAAAAAAATCCTGCAAAAAGATATGCACTTTGCAAAGTCCTATTGAAACATCAGGACAATAGTTAAAACCACCGTATTAAATTCCTACCTTTCCACTAGCAAACAGAAGAAAACAAAATGAAAACAGTCGGCCTCTTAAAACTGTTCCACAATTTCTATCACTAAGTGGACACATACATTATTCCATCCCTAGAACCCAGGATGGCAAACATGTCCTAATTATCCTGTTTGATCTCTTCCCTAGCTCTAACCATCAAAACATATTGTTTACATTATGTTGTTTGTATTTTGGTTATTTAAATGTGTTACTTTGTTATTCTGTATTATAAACTGCCCAGAGTAGCCCTAGGGCTAGTTGGGCGGTATAAAAGTCACACAAACAAACTTCTCCGAGATGCATGGGGTCAGATTTTGACAGGTCTCCTGGAAAAAGATATATGCGCTCTCTCTGTGTGTGTGTGTGTGCGTGCGTGTGCACGCACATGCATTTGTGCGCACGTGCGTCATGTGCCCTTGGACCTTTGATTCAGAAGTGAGATACAGTGGTACCTTGTATAAAGGAATTAATTCCAAATGAAATTATGTTAGGCAAATTTTCCTTTATACAAATTCCCATAGGAATGCATTGAAAACGGAGTAATCCCATTTTTATGTTGTACGGATTCACCCCATAAGCGATTATGTTAAGCAAATTTCCCCTATCTCTGGAATTTTTTATGTTGTACAAATTTTATGTTATACTAGCCGTTTGTTATAGAAGGGTCCACTGTAGTACCTTCATATCCGATTTCTGCACTCTGAAGGTGCTCAACCTTATTTAGCCAAAATAAAAATAAAAATGGCTGGACCCACATGATAGAAGAAGCCATTGGCAGACCTGCCTCTCCCCTCTCCATGGTCTCCTGCAACCGGTAGGAAGTAACAAGTATTCCGAGGAGGTGCTGTTCCTTTCGTGCAGCGTCTACATGATGCAAGTAGTAACTGTGGGAAACCTATTCCATGCACAATGGAGAAAGAATGGGCAAGGGTGCCTCCTCTAAATGTAAGGTGGAGGCAATAACAGAAGGCTCCTAGAACCTCTGAGAAAACCTGAAGACATGGAACAAAAACAAATGGCGGGAAAGGTGAGCTTAGTGGTTTAGGTTTCTGGATGCGGAGCCAGAGGCTGAGAGTTCAGTTCCCCACTGGGTCTCATGGAGAGAGTTTGAATTCAGTGATCCATGGGGTCCCTTCCAACACTGCCGTTCTAAGGTGATGATCATCTTTATTGAGGATACCCTTGTTGGATAACCCAGGGCTTTAGGTATCTGGCTGCAGAGCCAGAAACTAGGAGTTCAATTCCCCACTGGGCATCTTTGACAGAGGGTGGACTTGATGATCCACAGGGTCCCTTCCAGTTCTGCAGTTCTGTGATGACGGTGACGTTTAAAACACTTCAGCTGGCACAATGGCATGGCGTGAACACAGGACCTTCATCCTCAAGAACAGGCCTTTGCCATTGGAAATTGTTTCGTGGCTCAGGGAAATCACCTGAGCCTTCCATTATAGCGAGCCTAAACATTTAGGGTCCTACAGGTCAGAAATGTTTGGCAACCACAACCAACCTCTCTAGGCCAGCTTTCAGCGAAAGTATCCAATTGCCTAGACAGCTCATATGTTGAACCTCTGGAAAGACGAACACCGCAGTTGAGTGAAGGGAAATCTGAAACCTGCGTGGTTTGCATTGTAATCGTTTTGTTCACCGTAAACGTGCGCACGGATGGATTGATACTTGGCTTGGAAGCTGCATTGTGTATTATCTCCTCTTTCACAGCCTCGGAGCTATCACTGAAAAAATGCAGCCTTCCTTTCTGAGCCTTGAAAAGAGGTGGGGGAGGAGGGTGAAGAGATCATTAAATTATAATTTCTTTACACAGTTGGGATGAGGATTTCGTACCAACAGGATTAATGCGCGCACAAAAATCCAGGCTAAAGCCGCTCAGGAGAAAGAGGAGCAGTTTAGTGTCTAGTAAATTTGATTGCTGTGAAAACCCTGACACATCATAATAGCAAAATCCTATTTACTGCAGCAAGCAGGATGGATAATGCTGGTTAATACCAGGTATAGTGTGTGCCATCAACTCCCAGCTTTATAGTCTATGTGCTCATTTTACTTGAAGGTTAATACTCCTTGACAGCCCTATGCGGTAAACTGACGGCTCAAATGAAGCGCCAATCCTACCTGATGGAAATCCCACCTGGAAGCATAAGCTGCTCAGAAAACAAAAGGAAACAAAAACAAATTGATACCATTTCCATAATTTGCATCTGTATTCACAGTAGCTTCCAACCACCTGTACTTTGTGAATGCTGATCCCAGATCCCATCAGCCTGTGCAAAATGTATCTCTTGGGGAGGTGGGGGGAGGTCCAGAACTGTGCATCTATCACTCCTTTTCAATCAAGCGCTACTGCAAAACTTCTATAATCAAACCGAGGATTGCCAAAGTAAGAGCAGATTCAGATTGCTTCATTAACGTTCAAGGACATAGCAGCTGATGGAGAGATGTCTCAAAAGAATGGCCTGTGCAGCGGGAGTGTACATGGTCCTGTTTTGTCCAACATCTACACCAACAACAAATCACTTCTTTAAGACACAAAATGTTTTATTCATGCTGATGATGTCACACTTGCTGCATCAGCCAACCAATTTCAGATGGTAAAATATTGTTGAAGTACAGTATTTGGTGGCATATTATAATGAAAATCAACTTGAACCCAACGTAAACCCAATCCTACTAAGACCCCAACATGTTTTCCACCTGAGACACAAACAAGTACACTGGAAACATCATATACTTTGGAAGGGTATCCAGGTATGCCATCATATTTCCACCCAATACTAGATGTATCTTTGGATTACAAACTGACCTATAAGGAACGCTACCAAAATATGAAGCAAAAGATCTCCACAAGGAACAGTATCCTTCAACTCTTTCAAGCATGAGTTGGGCACATCACTGCAAACACTAAGATCAACAGCTTTGACCCTATGCTACTCTACATCATCATCATCATCATCATCATCATCATCATCATCATCATCATCATCATCTAGTGGGGAACTGAACTCCCAACCCCTGGTTCCAGAGTCAGAAATGTAAACCACTGGGCTATCCAAAATACACCAAACTTGTGTGGTATAGCTGACGCGTTCCAAACAGATAGGCATAGCATTCAACCAAAACCGTTGGATCATTACTGAATGACCGAAGCCAAACCCTATTGATAAAATTATTTACCTAACACGTACGGCGCCCAGTGACATATGGAAGAGGTAGCAGCCAATAGTAAAAGACTCGACATGTTTATATCAAATGCACATCCATTCTTCAGCTACCATCCTGCCCCTCTCAGATGACAATCAAGGAAAAGTTCCTTCAGAACGTCTTCAAAGAACAGCAATAAATTCCAGGACTGTAATGTGGAAAGAGAGAACCCCCCACACACACACACACACCGCTTCAAATTGATGGAACCCCTGGAAAGCCTGGCCTCTGGCCAAATGGAGACATTGGAAGCTATTCAACAGGCCACAAACTAGATCTGACAAAACTCAAGTTAAACCAAAGAAAAAGAACACTGTCCTTTGTGAGCGTAGAGAAGAACAGGCAACTTCAAACCTACATCAGTGTAATCTCTGGAGTAATCTGATACAGTGGACCCTTGTATAACAAACAGTTTGTTATAACATAAAATCTGTACAACATAAAAAATTCCAGAGATAGGGGAAATTTGCTTAACAGAATCACCTATGGGGCAAATCTGTACAACATAAAAACTGGTCGTGATTAGGGATTACTCTGTTTTCAATGCATTCCTATGGAAAATTTGTATAAAGGAAAATTTGCTTAACACAATTTCATTTGGAACAAATTAATTCCTTTATACAAGGTACCACTGTACTCTTGATGTTACCTATTACTGGGCAGGAATTATCTGGTATATTAATTAATCCATACAAAGGTGCTTCTCACATGAACAAAGACAGACCTCTTTTAAATATCCTGATTAAATATACTGACAAATGTTTCATTTATTCTGGGTCTGGGATACATGCAATTTGTTTTATGAATCTCCAATTACAGAGCTATAAACTACTCACTGTGTTACACATTTTCCATCATCACCATCATCATTACAACCACCATCACCATTATTATCATGACGGCAACAAACCATCAAGTGCCATCAAGTCAACTGCACCTTATGGGTACCCTCTGTAGCATTTTCTTGGTACAGTGGACCCTTGTATAACAAACAGCTTGTATAACATAAAACTTGTACAACATAAAAAATTCCGGAGATAGGGGAAATTTGCTTAACATAATTGCCTATGGGGAGAATCTGTACAACATAAAAATGGGATTACTCCATTTTCAATGCATTCCTATGGGAATTTGTATAAAGGAAAATTTGCTTAACATAATTTCATTTGGAACAAATTAATTCCTTTATACAAGGTACCACTGTATACAGTTTTCAGAAGTAGGTTGCCCTTCCTTTCTTCTGGAGGTACTTTGGGAATGTGCAGCTTGCCCCACGACACACAGGCTGGATTTTACTCCCAGAAGGCACAATAAAGCAAAAGCAAAGCAAAGCAAAGTGTTCTGATTATATACCGCCCCAAACCACTTCAAGTAGTCTCTGGGCGATTTACAGTTCTTAATTACAGTATGCAGGCTACACATTGCCCCACCACCAGCAGCAGGCTGGGTACTCATTTTACCGACCTCGGAAGGATGGAAGGCTGAGTCAACCATGAGCCTGCTATCTGGGATTGAACCCCAGGTTGTGAGCACAGTTTTACCTGCAGTACAGGCATTTAACGACTGTGCCATGGGTTAGAGTTAGGGTTAGGGTTAATAAGGAATCAAACTCCCAACCTCTAGGTACCGAACCCATTGATTTATTCAGCCAGCCTGCCATCCAAACAAGGGCAGAATTTGGGAGCCTGCATTGTGATCTTATTCTTGTGCAGTATTTGCATTGTGACCTCTTTGGGTTCAGTCTTGAGTTTGCAGTAAATACACAGCAGGAAGTTATTCAATGAAGCTACTCTTGTTTCATACATCCCATCCAGGTTTGCCAGTTCCAGATGCCAGGAGACCGAATAACATTCACAGGGTACTTCAGTGACTAGCAAACCAAACGTTCAATTTAAACCCAGATCTCCCGGGCCTAAATGCGCTAGATTACCCACTGAACGATGCCAGCTCTAATTACTTATGTTCTGCCACATATATTTGAAATGCAGACAATGGTTTTGTCTCAACTGCCTGCGAACAACTTTGAGATATGCCAGGCTAGGGAGCTGGAATCTTTGATAAGGAGAGACTGCAATGTTTTTTGCATCTTCACTTTGGAAATTAAGTAATGAAACAGCATAAAGATGGTGTATCTGGGTACATTTTGCTGAGATATCCTACTTGGGAGGAGGGAGGGAAGTGAGCTCATTCTAAGCATCTTGATGATGTCCCTCTATGTTTCGAGACAAGAATGCCAATTAGCCCTCTATGGGCTCCAACCGCATTAGCACGACCCTTTTATCCTGCTGGCTAGTATGTCCCTATTCAACACGAAGAAAGAAAAGCCAAGACATATTGTCCTTTGTTATTGTGTCTGATCCCGAACACTCAAAGGACTGCTCTGCTATCACTGTGAATCAGAGGCACTGCCTCGTATTTTTTCTGGGCCTGAAGAGGAAAATGTCCCTTTAGCACCGATGAATGAATCTCCCTCTTGAAATCTAATGTGGGAAACTCTTAAATAACAGGTTTATAGCCTGAGCAGATATACTGCGCGGGGAGGTTATTATTTAACTCTTTTGTCAAACTATTCCATCTTTCCTAGCTGCGGCTTCGTGAGCAATAACTCACAAACTATAGCTAGCCTACAAATACTGGCAGCCATTTAGGGAATTACTTTCGGGGGTTTTCACCCTCTTTTTTTAAAAAAGCATCAAGGGGTTTTCTTTTGTTTTGGGTTTTCCTTTCCTTTTCTTCACATAAAACAATATTTATGGACAGCTATTCCCCCTGAAAACAGAATTGTTTATGTTTTAGTATTCCACCTGTCAGTGATGCACAGTCCTTTTGACCGGCATTAATCTGTCCCAAAAAGCGGGTGCAGCTTCACTTGAGTCTGTGAAATATTTTCTAAGTGACAGCCATCATCTGGCAGTGAATATGTATAATAACTCTGCTCTAGAAGGGAGCGCACTGCGCTGACACTAATCTTTCCTGTTGTCATCTCCCTTTATTATCCAATGACTGTGGTGGTATCTTTGCTGCCGACAGAAACATGACTATGAAACTGCTAATTGAAAAATAAAAAAAGCCTAATAGGAAGAGCCAATTAATTACATAGAGGACATGGAATGATACAATATACACAAAAAGGGCAGCTAACAAGAATTGATTTAAGATGTCAAAGCGACAATTCTTGCCAGTGTTTGGCTGTTCTTTTGAGAAAGGCCTCAGCTCAAGCCTCCTTTAACGGGACATCTCCTGCTTTAGGCTCTTCGGAATATACCCTGAGCCAGTCTTTACTCACTGGTAAATAAGGAGCCCCTGGAGTGATCCTTAGTGATCCAAGTCAATGTGTTTGCACATCCCTGAGAATCACCATAGGGGCTCTTTATTTACCAGCAAGGACTCGACCAAAAATTACGACTTTACCTACATGATGCAACAGGAGGTTGCCACAGTAGAGTGTTTTATTTTGGCACAATGCTTTGATAAAGATAGCAAGTTGCTATCAAAAGCTTAGCTTACATTTTTTTGTTTTGTTTTAATTGTGACCAATAAAGATATCACCTAGCCTACCTTTGAATTTGTTTTTCTGGTCACATGGCTCAACCCACTTTTTTTTTATGAAGATACCAAGAAAAGAGCCGCCCTCCCTATATAGAAAGAGGCACATTTTTGACACCAGAGGCCTTGAGTGCAGCCACTAGGTAAAATTGCTTCTTTTTAATCTGGCCCTGATTATTCCTAGTGAGTTTTGCTAATTTCCCCCCAACTTTCAAATGGGACACGTGTTTTTTTGTATCACCTCCCTCCCTTCCTCAGGCCAGCAGGGACTTGTAGTCTCGATAGAGCCAAATTAAGGGTGGGAAGGGGGTTGGGCAAGGTCTATGCTGCTTTGTTTGACATGCTGAGTGTTACACTATACCTGGGACTCTGAAGCAGTCTTAACATCAGCCCTGCCTCCTGATACCATCATCTGATGCATTCCATCTCACCAAAAAGATTCTCAGTGCCTGATAGACTACATCCTCTGTCAAGATTGCATTTTTGGTACAATGCTTTGAAAATGTATGTATGTATGTATGCATGTATGTATGTATGTATGTATGTATGTATGTATGTATGTATGTATGTATGTATGTATGTATGTATGTATGTATGTATGTATGTATGTATGTATGTATGTATGTATATTTATTTGATTTGATTTTTATACCACCCATCTGGCAGCGAGGTCACTCTGGGCGATAGATAGCAAGTTGCTGTTGAAAGCTTAGTTTACTTTTTTTTTTAAGCAGTGACCAATAAAGGTATCACCTAGCCTACTTTTTATTGTGGCACAATGCACTTTTCTGCCCCGTTTCTTTGAGAATCACGCAAGGTCATACGCTGGTCACTGACTGATGGCAAATCAAATGGAACTTGCACACTCAGCAGCAGCAAACAACAGATTAAAAACTCATCACTACAATTCCAATAAGCGCATGGAGCAGGTGGCACAGTTCCTTAAGAGAAGACACGCAGGCATATGAGCACAATGAATGTATCAGAGCTTGGAAACATTACTTACTTGGACGACGAGATCCAGAATCCCACCACCACCACTTCAAAAGGAATTCCGGGAACTGCAGTCTAAACCAGAAATATTTCCCATTTCTGGGAAACCCCAAATACATTTTCATGCATCTCGTTCCCTATTAGGACACCTTGAAAAGATCTGGGGATAAAGCCTTAGAAAACGACTGCCAGTCAGTATTTTGCACCAGTTACATCAACTCTCAAAAATACTAACTACGAGTGTGACATGCCGTCTCTCAACTATGCGTTTCTTTTTCTCTTCCAGTAGTATTGTGATTTTGTCACTGTTGTTCCTATGTGTCATCAAATCACCTCCTAATTAGGGCAACCCGTGAATGAGTGATCTCAAAGATCCACAGGGTCCCTTCCGCTCAGCAGTCCTAACTTGATGATGATGATGATGATGATGATGATGATGATGATGATGATGACGACGACGACGACGACGACGACGACGACGACGACAACAACAACAACAACAACAACAACAACAACAACATCAACAACTCCTTATCCAGGTGATGGATGGGATTAAACTGGTTTCTCCTTTAGGCACAGTGTTTCTCCTGGGAAACAAGATGGCGCAACTACGCAATAGTCTCCTTTTGGCAGAGACCAAAACCTGCTCCGTTCTCAGCGAGGCACATAGAAAAATGAAGCTAAGAACTTTAGGAATTAGCAGCATAACTGGAATTAGCATCAACCCTTTCATTAATAGAAAATAAACTCACTCACCCTCTCTTCCAGACGAGCCAGCTGCTCTTTGTAGTATGCATCATGCTTCTTCAACTCCCGGTCTTTCTCTTCCAGCTGCTTGGCCTAAAAAGGGGGACACATACAAGCACAGACACACACACACACACAAAAGAGAAAGAAACCAGATCAAGAAAAAGCAAAATCCAGCAAAGAAAAACATTTGACATGAATTGTGCCCATTAATTCTTGAAAGGGCCGCCAGCCAGCCGCCAGGGCCGCTTTTGCCAAGACCGTATATTAATAAGAGCATGATTAGAACATTGAAAAAGTTAAGTGCTCGCCCATTGTATTTCCATGTTTGCTCAACAGCTGTGCCATAGTTCATCCAAATAGATCGGGGAGGAGTCACATTGCCAGTGCCAAGCAAACCGGATTGGAATGAATTCCTTAGTGCCAGATTGGCACCACGGACCCTGAAAGACAAGGGCAGTGTTCAGACCACCAATGAGATGGCGAAACGTCAGGAACGAGGATTTTTTAAAACACAGCCAAAGGCATCACCCAGCCTAGGATTTTTGAAAGGCTGGTGTTTCCCCACACTGCTCAAATCCAAAACAAATGCAAGCAAAATGCATGATATGCATGGTGCATGATACATGTTTTGCGTGTCTGAATTTCCTCCCAACTTTTTCAAGTACCACGGCGGCTGCAGTTGGGGCATTTGAAAAGGGGTGTTAATCTGAAGGCCAGGAAGATTGTTCAGTAGAGATCTGGGCTGCAGCAAGTCCTTGCTCCGAAACACAGCAAGACAGTTCTCAGAAGAAGAGACACTGCAGGTTATGGAGGATAATGCAAACTCAAGGAGAGAGCGGCTGTCCTCTGGTTGTTAGTGCAGCTGATGCTGTTTCCCAGCAGAGACCAAACTAGCACCATGGCCAGCTCCCAGAATATGATAGGGCAGTGATGGTGAACCTTTTAGAGACCAAGTGCCCAAACTGCAATTCAAAACCCAGTAAAGTTTTTGCAAAGTGCCAATACAGTAATTTAATCTGTATATATGGTAAGTGGCTATGAAGGGGCAATGTTGGGAGCCCACAGAAAGGGCTCCGACTGCCACCTTTGGCACCCATGCCATAGGTTCGCCATCACTGTGATAGGGTCTTATGCCAACTACATGAAACCATGGAAACTGCGATGCCACTTCCTTGCTTGAACCCTCTCGCAGAACCGTACAAGGGTGCTAAGAATCTCTAATTGCAATCCCTTCTATCCTTTGCAGAAGTCTATTTAATTTTCCACCAACATCCAGTTTGCTAATGTTATCCAAAATTGTTTAAGACTGCAGTGAAAAAGATTCAGCAAAGGTAGCAAATTACTCAAATAATTTCAAGTACACAACAGACTTGGTGTTTGGGGAGAACACAAACCGTTTAAGGCTGGCTGTGGGAACAGTACCATTAGTTACCAAGTAATGCTGGAGGTTTTAACGCTTGGAATGCCGAGCTAAAGCAAAAGTCTTTCATCTTTTGAGAGTACAGTGGTACCTCAAATTATGAATTTAATCTGTTCCAAATGCATGCTAGAGGTGGGCACGACTCAAGAAAAATGGTTTTTCATTGAGGGGTCCGTTTCGTTTCGTTTCCGTTTTGTTTTTGGAAAATTTTCGTTTTCGTTTTTGTTGCATAACGAAAACGAAAAACGAAAACAGAAATGAAAAATTTCTGTTTCGTTAGCATTCTTTTCAGTTCAATGTACTTGCTGCAACGAAAACGAAAAACACAGCAAAGTTTTTCGTTTCGTTTCCGTTTCTTTTTCTTTCTTTTTCTTTTTTGGAAAATTTTCGTTTTCATTTTCGTTGCGTAACGAAAACAAAAAAACGGAAACGGAAACGGAAATTTCGCTGAGTCGTGCCCATGTCTAATGCATGCTGTTAAATCAAACTACTCTTAAGTTATGGTACCTATCTAAAAAATTGAAAAAATGAAAAAAAAATTGTAAGTCGAGCAGACCATATCTAAAATTTGTAAGGCAGCAGTTAAAATGGTAACAGTTTTCCACTCTTAAGTTGAATTGCTCTTAAGTCGAGCTGCTCTTAAGTCGGGGTACCACTATTTCCATGGGCAAAAAATGCCCACAACCCACTAATGATCAGAGAGGTAATTTTAGTCCCTCACTGCCCATGATAGCAAAATTAAGCACAGAATAGTTCTTGAGATCTCAATTGTTAACAAGAGATCAGGGGAGCATTTCACCTCTAAGACGCCAATAATGTTTCACCTCAAACCATGGTGGATAAAATATCTTCTTTGTAAAGATGTGTGCTGGTTGCTTAAAAGTCCTGCTAGTACCAGTTCAAATATTTTGCAAACAATGGTTGAAAGCCAACTAAACACTTTTAATTTACAATCAAACTGGAGATTATCTACCATGTTAATCAGACACGGTATCTGTTGGTTCTGTGGCACTCCTCTACATTTAACTTCATCAAATTACTACTAAACCAAGGTGTGTGTGGGTGTATGGGTGGGTGTGTAAGGAGAAAGTTTATTAATGTATAGCTATAGCCAATGCCTCACTGCACGAAAATGCATGACACACATCAAAAAGTAAAATGTGCCATCATAACTATGCTCTCTGCATTTTTTCTGCTCTTAGCAAATAAAGTAATTAACGATGTCATGTTACTTTCTCTTCAGGGCCAAGAAATTTTCTGATCCTGGGAACAGAAATGACAAGCATCATCATAGTCGTCACTGGAAGCTCAAAGCTTGAGAAATTTGTTGTTCTAAGTTGACCCCAACCTAAGCTATGCTTTCTTGAAAGGATCGTGGATTTGAACTTGGGTTATTGGTCCTTGTTTTTCTATCAGAGTCTAGCTGCAAGGTATCACTTTGGATTCCATATTTACACATTTATGCGAGGGGATATTTTCTTTGCTAGCATAATAAACAACCTCTTCAGTCTCTCCGGCCTCCAAGGTTATTTTTCTAAGGTTTATCAGCATTTTTCCTCTAGAACAGGCCTGCACAGCAGGTAGACCGCGGGCTACCAGTAGCCCATGAAGGGTTCAAAAGTAGCCCGCTGGCCATCAATAAAAAGTGAGGAGATAAGTTCTCCACCCCTCCCTCCCCCATCCCAAGGACCACCACTGCCCCAGCAAAGTTCTGGGTCTGCCAGCCCACTGTCTCAGCCGAGCGGCGCAGTTCAAGGGCCATGGCGCATTGAAATCTGTTCCCTCCAGAACGGATTAATTGGTTTTCAATGCATTCCTATGGGAAACCGCTGATTTATTTACAAAAGGTTTTACTTATATGTGCTCAGAACAGATAAAATTCGTAAGTTGAGGTTTTAGTGTAATAGCCCCCGGGCACTTTGGGCCAGAAAAAGTAGACCTCAGCCTGTTCAAAGTTGAACAGCCCTGCTCTAGAAGAAAAACAGTGCAGTAGGATCCCCACATCTGCAGGATATTAAGTTACACCTGGTATAACACAGCCCCCTGTATACAACATACAAGAGGCGGGCCTTGTTGCCTTTGCCCCACCCTCTTGCAACCTTCCTATCTGTTGCATATAGGGTCCTTGTATGTTGTACATAGGGTTCACTACTATTCACACTTTCAGGCATTTGCGATACTTCGTGGAACGGATGCTTGCGGGTACAAAGGTCCTGATGTATTAACAACATGTTAATTGGCATCGAAAATGGGGTTACTCTAGTTGGAACTTGCTATGCTAGGCAACGGGATATCTGTCATTCTCTTTACGACCAGCAATCACAACAGTTCACTATATTAGGCAAGATCCACAAGCTGGATCAGACCAACTGGACTGACTTCTTTTCTTGTGAGATCAGTGTGTTTTGCTACTCATCCAAGTAGCTTCATCAGTCCGAGAAAAAGTTGGTGGAAGGCTTCCAATGCATAGTTCTCAGAGTGACAAAGCTACTTGGATGAGAAGCGAAACATTTCGATTTCACAAGAAAAGAAGTCCAGTTGTCGTGGCTCAATCTCTGGATAACCTCACCCTGGATGACTGAGAATCTTCACAGACACTAAGCAGGAGTCAAAATCCTATTGCATAGCTATGCATATGGTATAACTTCAGAAAGCAAATGCTACAAGCCAAGAAATCATCACTGAGAGAAACAGTTGCACACTGACTCACACAACGTTGCAAAGGGCAGCCTGAATGTTGACAATCCCAATGGTAGACAATGTCAGACAAGACAGTCTATAGGAGACGATCTTCCGTTCACTACCATTCACAAAATGGCACCAGGCAAGGGAAAATCCCAGAAGCTGACTCCTTTTTTCATTAGTTAATCAGTTCTCACTCAAACAAAAGGGACTGTCAGGGCTGTATTTTCAACATGAGTAGGAAAAGAGGAAGACCTAAATCAAGACAGATTGTTTCAATCAAGTCAGCCACAGCTATTCATTTTCAAGTCTTAAGCAGAACTACTGGAAAAGACAACATTGAGTGGCGGAGGGCAAGTAGGAAGAGACCCAACATAACACAAGATGCCGTTGAATCGTAAGATTTAAGCATGTCAAAGAGGGGACAGCTATAATGATTTGTTAGGACAAACTTACAATAATGTGCATTATTTTAGATGAGCCATTTAAATCAAGATTCTTTTCTTGCTGATTTAATTTTTGCTGATCTTTGACAGGTTGCCCTGTTCTGAATGGTCAATGAAGCCGCCATCATCAGAACCACTGCTGACTGTCACAAAGCACGCTCTTCATTTTCAGCAAGCTGATGTCAAAATCCACCACAATTCAGTTTCTTCTTAATAGGAAACTAAGGACAAGTGACATTTGAGGCCTCAGGGCCACTGTGCTAATTCACACTGTCAAGAAATCTGTCAAGGAACATAAAATCTTCTCGGGATCAAGTAGAAATGCAAGGCTTAACCTGTTTGGCACATACAGCAGGCTACAAAATTCCTTTGAACGGTAGAGACATAAAGTCATGCATGTGGTACTTTTTTAAGACTCGGAAGATTGGTTTGGCATGATTAGGCGGAATGAAGAAGCTTCCGTCTGCTAAGTCTTGTGGCACGCACACCTTTAAGATTAGCAAAATTAATTAGTATTAACCATGCGGCAAGACTTTTTTGTTGCTGTGATTCCAGCACACTAACTTGACTCCCTCTTAAGAATTTTTAGACAGGCAGAGTACACCCAGAACTTTCAAACTGGGGAACAGCTTTCCTAGGACAGTTTGACATTCTTAAAACCTTTTCAGCCCATTCAACCTTCTTTGGTTTGGATGTCTGCCTTGAGTAGGTGGTTGTATTTGATGACCTTAGATGCCCCTTTGGTCCCCATGAGTCTATGAATTCTTGACCACAGAGTCTGCCTCCCTGCCTTTTGTGCTATAACACAGAGAGGAATAAATAAAATGTTCCAAAAGTGGTTACCCCTATTTTCCGCCCTATAAGATGCACTGCGCCATAAGACGCACCTAGTTTTTAGAGGAGAAAAACAAGAAAAATGTTTAGCCTAAGGTTTTATGGTGGAGGAAGGGGAGGCTTGCAAATGGGTTAATTGGGAGCTGTGGAATCCAAGCTGCAAAAAGGGAGACTTGCAAATGAGGTAATTGGAGCTGTGGGATCCAAGCTGCAAAAAGGGAGGTTTGCAAACCAGGTAATTGGAGCTGTGGGATCCACACTGCAAAAGGGGAGGCCTGCAAACGAGGTAGTTGGAGCTATTCAATCTAGGCTTCACAAGGGGGAGGAGACCTGTTTGCAAACAAGGTGATTTTTGACTGGGGAATCTTATCTGCAGAAGGGGAGGGGTGGGGAGAGGCTCTCTGGAGGAAGCCTCTTTGCGAACTGGGTGAATGGAACTGCGGAATCCTGGCTGCAGCATGAGATGGGAGAGGCTCCCTGCAGATACCTTATCTCTAAATGAAAATGTATGATATATATGTAGCGGGGACTGCTGTATTTGCTCTATAAGATGCACAGACATTTCCCCTTACTTTTGAGGTTGGGAAAAGTGTGTCTTATAGGGCAAAAAGTACGGTACTTTTTCCCCATTTTTAAACAAAAAACAATTGCTTCAGAAAATTAATTAGTAACAATGAATGGAGACGAAACAATTATTGGGCAACCTTGGCAATTTCAAGGTTACATTAGTCTGCAAAGTCACACTTGTATTCTTAAGCAAAGCTTAAATCAGAACCCAGATTAGCTATGCTTGGGCTGTTATGAGATTAATGTTTTCTTTCCTGGTGATTATCCTTAAGAAATGTATGTGAGGGTACATACGTGTTGTATTAATTTGGGAACAACAGTGTAAAATACAACCTCAAATTCACTAATAAGCCTTCCCTACCCACCCCCACCCCCGGCTACATTGGTCACATCAAAGCTAAAACAAAAACTGAAACGTTCATTTCATATTTAGCAAACACACAAAGCAGTGTCTCATAATGCAGTAAGATAACAGAATTGCAGCGGAGCGATCTGCTGCAGGCGGAAGTGAGTGGAGCAGACTTCAGATGCTACCTAGGACTCTGTGGACAGGGTCGGATCTAGGAGGAACAGTCAAGCCCCTAAAAGAGAGGGAGCGTCCCAACTTGCTAACACCATGGACTCCCACATGCAGGATTTCCATCTGGCCAGGGTTCAACTTCAGTCTATTTGTCCTCATCCGTTCCAGCGTGGTGTCCACGCAGCACTCAAGGGATGGGACCACAGTCCAATGATGCAGAAGATGGAATGGAGAGCTACAGCTGTACTTCATCAGCGTACTGATGGCACAAGGCTTCACATCTCCTGATGACCCCTCTCAGCAGCTTCATATAGATGTTAAATAACAATGGTGAGATGATCGTGGTCCAGGGGGTGGACTGCATCTCACCTATTTCTACTCTCTGGGGACAGTCCTCCAAGAAGGATAGGGGCCATGCCAAAGCGAGGCCACCAATGCCCAATTCAGAGAGCCTAACCAAGAGGATGCTGTAGTCAATAGTTTTAAGGCTGCCAAGAGATCAAGGAGGACCAACAAGGATGTTTTGCCCCCATCAGTCTCCCTCAAAAAAGTCATCTTGCAGTGAGACCAATGCTCCCTCCATGCCATGGCCTGGCCTGAACCTAGACTGCCATGGGTGAAGAAAGATGCTACATATAGCATAGCCTCTGTCTCCCTCTGGTGGCCAGTTCTGGTTAGAAACAGGTATTTCTGGGTTTTCCTACTTTATATTTTCAAGGACTGATCCTGCAGATACGGCAATTTTTTAAATTTTATTTTATTTTATTTTAAGTTTGTGTCTCTGCTCCCATTATCTAAACAGAACCTCTGCAGGAATCCAAATAAAAGATTAAAGTGTTCTGCTTATATACAAACCCGTAGCGCTTCATGCACTCTCTGGGCGGTTTACAATTTAATTATGCAGGCTGCACATTGCCCCACCCCCACCCCCAGCAAGCTGGGTACTCATTTCATTGACCTCAGAAGGATGGAAGGCTGAGTGAACCTTGAGCCAGCTACCTACTGCACATAATATAAAATCTACTCCACTTAATGAAAGGCAGACAATATCACTTACCTTAATTTCCAACTCCTTGAAGCATGTAAATACAAATAAAGTATATTTTGAAAGAACAGAATACAAATTAAGCCATAAAATCTGCACAAAGTGCACACATTCTCAAGTTGCATTTCTCCCCACCAAAGGTAGAAATTTAAAAAATGTATAGCTTATCTCTTAAAAGGCCAAGCTAAATGATCCCAGTATTTAAGGATGACAGTGCAAAAGGAAAATCAAGACAGATGTGGGGAAATGAACAATCACATCACAAGGTATAAGAGAAACATTTATTTACGTCCAGTTACAGTAACCTAAAATTTGATAAAAGGCAAATTTAGTACCATACACAACACTCGTCTAATTGGTAGTACAATATAACCAAAAGTCGATCACAAAGAGACACAACAGTCCAAATCCTACTACATTCAGAATTATGTTTGTGTAACTTGCGGTAGTTAATTGCTAATTTGCACAGGACCAAGCACTTGACTGAAATGCATTCCAGCACATCCACAACTAACTGCAATTATACATGGCAAATCTTACGGGAATACTGTGAATAGCAACAGCAATCTGGCCCATTTCAGATGACAATGAAATACAGATGAGGAGGGAGAAAGTCTAATGACAAAGGGTAGGGAGTTTCCAATTCCTGACAAATATTACTAGCAACTAGAGATGGGCATGAACCGCTAGTTTGGTGGTTTGAGCGGGTCCGTTTAATGGCTGAACAGGTGTTTAGTACTCCTGGGCCACACCAGGAGGAGGAGCAGGGTGCTGCCTCTGAGTGGACTTGCAATGGAGAAGGTGGGACTTGAAAGAGCCAAATATGTGATATATAACATATCTCAGAACCTGGAAAAAATAACTTCTCTGAAATTTCTCAAGCCATCCTTCTCCCACAAACCAGAGGTAGCAATTTTCTTATTAGCATTGGGTTTTCATTCTTGTTAACTTTTTAATTCTATTACCAGGGATCAGAGGCTGCCAACTTATACACCACTGATACTGGCCAAGACTCTGTTGCGTAGCAACGATGGTGTCAACATGGCTTTTGCAAGGACAAATCATGCCTCACTAAGCTGTTGGAATTCTTTAAGAGTGTCAACAAGCATGTGGATAGGGGAGATCCAGTTGACATTGTTTCTCTGGTCTTTACATAAGAACATAAGAACATAAGAAGAGCCATGCTGGATCAGGCCAAAGGCCCATCTAGTCCAGCTTCCTGTATCTCACAGCGGCCCCACCAGATGTGTTTGGGAGCGCATGAGACTAGATATCTTTCAGAAGGCTTTTGACAAGGTCCCGCATCAAAGGCTCTTGAATAAACTTGCCAGTCATGGAATAAAAGGACAAGTCTTGTCCTTGGTCAGTAACTGGGTAAAGGATAGGAAACAGAGGGGAATACAAAATGGACACTACTCCAAGTGGAGGGAGGTAAAGAGTGGGGTCCCCCAAGGTGCAGTACTGAGACCCCTGCTTTTCAACCTCTTTATAAATGATCAAGAAGTATGAGTAAAGAACAAGGTAGCCAAATTTGCCAACGACACAAAATTATACAGGGTAGTAAAAACTGAGAGAGATTGTGAGGAGCTCCATAGGGATCTCCTGACACTGGGGGAGTGGCACATGAGCGTCAACATTAGTAAGTGCAGAGTGATGCATGTTGGGGCAAAAAAACCCAATTACATTTATAAACTCTCTGCAACAAACCAGGAAAAGGACCTTGATGTCCTGGTGGACAGCTCAATGAAGGTGTCAACCCAGTGTGCCATAGCAGTGAAAAAAGCAAACTCAATGCTAGTGATCATTAGGAAGGGTATAGAAAATAAGTCAGCAAATGTCATTTTGCCTCGTTATAAATCTATGGTGAGGCCCCATCTGGAGTATTGTGTGCAATTCTGGTCACCATGCATACCACCAGAAGGATATTATGGAAATGGAAAAAATGCAGAGGAGGGCAACTAAAATGATTCGGGGACTGGAACACCTTCTTTACAATCTGAGGCTGCAACGGCTGGGCCTCACTCATGAACGACAATGTCTAAGAGGTGACCTGATTCAGGTTTATAAAATCATATATGGTGTGGACAAAATAAATAAGAAAAAAACTGTTTTTCCAACTGCACAATACTAGAACTAGAGGGCACTCCATGAAACTTTTGGGTGCTAGATGTCAAGCAAATAAGAGAAAGTACTACAATTTTTCACCCAGAGGATCACAGGTCTATAGAATTCCCTGCAAGAAGAAGTGGTGACAGCTGTCAGCCTTGACAGCTTTAAGAAAAGATCAGACAAGTTCATGGAGAACAAAGGTATCCATGGCTATCATTATGGATGCCTAAGGATAACCTCCAGTTTGGAGAGATAGGCAGGATATCTTTTTATTTTCAGGGAACCGTAAGCAGGTGAAGACATCTGCTTGGGACTACCCTGAAGCAAATGATGAGCCATGTGTCAGAGAATGTTGGACTGGGTGGCCTGTGGCCTGTTCCAGCAAGGCTGTTCTTATGCTCTTGTGTAAAAGGAACAATGTCACTAGCAGTGGCAGACTGCCATTAATTCTTAAGTTGGCTTTTCAGTTTAGGAGTGCACACAACTTTACCTCATTGTACACATCCTGCCTGCACCCTAAAACTGAAAAGGGAAGTCTTCAATATGTAGCAATGTGCTACTGATGGTGATATGACTCCTACTGAACAGGGAAATGTACGCAACAGGATACCAGCCATTAATTCAGCCACTCACTGACTTAGAAACAAAGGTGACTGTTCATTCAACTGAGGATATAGAATAGTCTTAAGAAGAGCCATGCTGGATCAGGCCAATGGCCCATCTAGTCCAGCTTCCTGTATCTCACAGTGGCCCCACCAAATGCCTCCGGGAGCGCATGAGACTAGATATCTGTCTCCTGATACCACTCCCCTGCATCTGGCCCTTGAAGGACCCTGGTTTTAAGCCTGGAGATTACACATCTCCATCATGGTTTGTAACCTATGATGGACTTTTCCTCCAGGAATCTGTCCAATCTCCTTTTGAAGGCATTCAGGCCAGATGCCATCACCACATCTTGTGGCAGGGAGTTCCACAGACTAACAACGCGCTGGGTGAAAAAATATTTTCTTTTGTCTGTTCTCACTCTCCCAACTGTCAGTTTGAGTGGATGTCCCCTAGTTTTGGTATTTTGTGAGAGGGAAAAGAGTTTCCCTCTATCCACTTGACTCATTCCCTGCATTATTTTGTACATCTCAATCATATCCCCCCTCAGGTGCCTTTTTTCCAGACTCAAAAGCCCCAAATGTTTTAGCCTTTCCTCATAAGGGAGGTGCCCCAGCCCAGTAATCATTTTAGATGCTCTCTTCTGCATCTTTTCCAGTTCCACTATGTCTTTCTTGAGATGCGGTGACCAGAATTGTACATAATACTCCTGGTGCGGCCTTACTATCGTTTTGTACAATGGCATTATAATGTTGGCTGTTTTATTTTCAATCCTCTTTTTGATAATCCCTAGCATGGAATTGGCCTTCTTCACCACTGCCACACATTGGATAGACACCTTCATTGAGGTGTCCACCAACACATCAAGATCTCTTTCCTGATCCGTCACGGATAACTCAGAGCCCATGAGTTGATAGATAAAGTTTGGATTTTTATTTTTATTTTTTTATTTTTTGCCCAATATGTGTTACTTTACATTTAGCTACACTAAAATGCATTTGCCATTTCGCAGCCCATTCCCCCAGTTTGGAGAGATCCTTCTGGAGCTCTTCACAATTTTCTCTGGTTTTTACCACACGGAAAAGTTTCGTGTCATCCGCAAACTTGGCCAAACTTGCTTATCCCTAGTCTCATGACATGTTATCACGAGTACATGATTAGCATCACCAGCTAAAGGTTGTTGGCTACCCAATGCCTTGGTATTCTCGCTCATGTCAGCACACTAGAATTAAGCTGTACTTATGACGCTGCCCAGATTTAACATCAAAAGTGCTGGGAAAGGCAGCCGGATCCTGCCCAAAGTAGCAACATTAACTATTTACAACTAGTTTAAAAGGTGACCCCAAAGTCTCTGATACTGATCCAGCAGACACTGCGAGTGATTACCCACTACAGTGATCCCCCGTCTATTGTGCGGGTTAGGGACCCAACCCAACCTGCAATAATTGAAAATCTGTGATATGCGGAGGCAGGTCAGTTCAGGCCTGGAGGGCCTAGCTGGGGGCTCTTGTATTTACCCCCAGCCTGGCGCTGCCCTGAACGGGCCTGCAAGAGCCTTTCTGCGAACCAGAAGTTTACTGGAAGTCACTTCCGGTTCGCAGGGAGGTCCTTTTGGGGCCTCCATAAGGCCCAGGAAGGTCCTCACAGGCCCATTTGGGGCAGCACCAGTCCTGGGGTAAGTACGGGAGGCCTGAAACAGGCCTTTCCCTCCTTACCCTAGGGGGGGGCTTTTTTCATATACTGCGTTCCCACGATATAGTGGGACCGCAGTATATGAACCGTGAAAGGGTGGGGAACCACTGTACAGCTAAAAAATAATAACATCCCTCATAAATGGTGCACTGGAGCATACGTATTGCAAGTCTCACGTCTTTTCATTAGTGGGAAGCCCGGCCTCTCCCACTCCTGAACCAAGCAAGACGCCAACACATCAAATGATGGAGAAGCAAGCCACTAAGCAACATGAACTTCCAACATTAACTGGAAACGAAAGAGTATTAAAATATATATACCCGCAACAAAAGATAAAGGTCAGTTCTGCATATTAAGTAAGATGGGAAAGCTGCAAGGGACATAATCACAAACAAATTCTTCTTACAGACTTCGAGAGATCAATTAAAAGCAATTGCCTGGCCTCCCAGAAGGAAAACAAAAGCAGAAAATCAGCAGAGCTACTGTTGTGGAACAAGAGGAGGTGGTGTTGGGGAAATAAATTAAAGGAATGTAAAGCTTTAACGAGCCGAATGAAAACACAGATATCACCTTTCATATTGCACAGCAGAAGACATATGCCTCGTTCATGAATATGTTTTTAGCGAGGAAACCCAATTTCATGGTGTTATTCAACACCTTGTGAAATACACTATGTGAACCGATTCCACTGAAGCGCATGAATTCAGAGAGGGTGTAAAAGTACTCTCTCGGCAATTTTGTTATCTGGGATGGGCCGCTTTGCACATGAAAAGCATGAGTGCACCAGATCTTACTTGCCTTTCTCTCTTTCCCCATCCCACCTACATGCTGCTTCAAGTAAGGACCCTGTGCCACTGCTGATGAAGAAAGCAATGGAGAATATTCCTCATTCAAATGGAGAGAGTGGGTCTCATGGTCGTCCAAGAGGTGGCCACAGCCTGGATGACACAAACAGTGAGGTTTTGTAGAGTGTAATCCATGTTCCCGAGCACAATGCTTAGTCAACGGGTTAATGCATATGGAGTACATGGTAGCGGGGTAAGTAGTGGGGAGCCAAGGCCAGTGGCCAGAAAGTCAAGAAGGGAGCACGGGTCAAAAAGGTTTGGGAACCACTGTCCAATAAGGAAGACTAGTAATGGGTAGCTTGTTGGAATTCAGAGTATGCCAGAAAAGTGAAGAGCTGCTGTTTGTTTGTTTGTTTGTTTGTTTGTTTGTTTGTTTGTTTGTTTGTTTGTTAACCACCCGATTATCCCGAAGGAACTCTGAGCGGTGTACAACATGTTGCAAAGACAACTTGCTCAAACATACATAGCAGATCAAATACAATAATAAAAACATAATGGTTGTGATAATATCATAGAAAAGAACAAATTTTAAAAAACCAAAATTATCCTTTTCTTTAGAATATTCCAACTGAAATCCTCTGGCCAGTGTAAATTGGTATAAGCACAAACAGTATTTAGAGGCAAACTGGTTAAGAAATCACACATATTATCAGCATGCAACAGATAATTGGCCCATTTGGCTCCAAGAGTTATGCATAACAGGATGGCCTTCAGTACTGAAGACAACCACTGAAGAGGAAATGCCTTGTTGGCCAAAGGCAACTTAAGTTCCATTCCCCTCAAGTAGCAGTAATACTGGATTTAGCCCTTTGTTCATTCTACATGGAGAAGTGAGATCATCTCCCCGAAAAAAATTGTTCAGTCAACCTTCTCTGGCCCACGGATTACCTCTTTTCTCTTATTTTTAAACATGGCACTAAGCCAGAGATAACAATTATGTGCATTACAATTTATTGGCTGCAAGTATAATTCTGGAGAATAATTATTAGGGATGGACACAAAATGAAAAATGAATTGTTGTTTCGTTGTTTCGTTACATAATGAAACGAAATGAAACAAAATGAAACAATGAAGCAGCATTTTCTTACAGATGAAACAAAACGGTCGTTTTTTTCCATTAAAACAAACCATTTTGTTTCCTCTGTAAAATACCACCGGCCCATCACAGTTTTTTTAAAGCACCGAACCAGCTGGTCATCACGAAAAAAGATAAATTAAAAAAAAAATTAAAGTGCAGACCCGGCCCATGGGGCAGCTGGTTGACCTTAGAAGAAATTTTGAAAAAAAGCAAAACGAAACAAACAAAATAAGAAACGATTTTTTAAAAAAATTATTTTTTAAAATTTAAAATTTTTTAAAAACAAATTTAAAACAAATTAATTTCATAATAAACAAAGCAAAATGGGAGAGGGAGAAATTAAGAATGAAATGAAACACCATTATGGCTTTTCGTGCCCATCCCTAATAATGATGCCCCCAAATTTCAAAGTAATTTTATTTGGGAGGGCACTCAATAGTCCTCTTTTCAGGTTCTAAGCTTCTGCATCATCTTCTACAGATACAGTGGACCCTTGTATAACAAACAACTTGTATAACATAAAATTTGTACAACATAAAACATTCCAGAGATAGGGGAAATTTGCTTAACAGAATCGCCTATTGGGCAAATCCATACAACATAAAAAATGCATTCCTATGGGAAATTTGTATAAAGGAAAAATTTGCTTAACATAATTTCATTTGGAATGAATTAATTCCTTTATACAAGGTACCACTGTAGAATGGTTTTTCTTCCTTCCTGGGGACTTGTCATCCTTGGGTAAGATTTTTCTTGCTAACATCATGATTTCTAATATTTCTTCTTGCGGAGCAAGTCATTGATTGCCCCTTGCCTTATCACTGCAGAGAAAGGATAAAGGACAGAGACTGTCTCTGCTGCTTTGCTGCCATTTGGAACAAGACTGCCAATTTTTATGTTTCAGGAGACACAGAAGCATTGCAATAGGAGTTTTAAAATCCCAGAAGCACTGAACCTTGCATGATATGCCATTATAAATAAAGTGCAACATTCAGCTAATTGAATACACGGCCGCTGTTAATTATTTTGTTACAGCTAATTGATATTCACAGAGATCATGTTCTATAGACCCATAAATATAATACTGCATTGCTCATGTGTGAATCAGTGGTGAATTCTCTGCCTGTGGCATGTTTATGCTGCCTTCTGTATCCTGTTACTCTGGGTAACCCCCCCCCTCCCTTGAGTTATTTGGAAAATACAAACATCATTGGACACTTTGTGGAAACTACTCGTGTGAATTATTTAGGCACTTGGCAATTGTGATCTCGCTTGTGACTTAACCGGTTTGTTGCAGCAGAGATTAATTTCATAATGCAACTGACACTATGGCAGAACTAGTAGAGACCAAAAAACAGTGCAACGAATCAGGACGTTCCTGGTGAAAAAGTCACCTCAACAGTGAAATACCTACTTTGCAGGTTCTACATTTCAGTTCTCCATGTCTTCAGGTGAAAAGACCTCACTCCTGTTCCAGAAGTTTTTAAACAGATGACTGAGGTTCCTGATGGCAATCTTAGTGTAGTGTTTTGATGTATTGTATTTAAATGTTTTAATTGTTTTAATTTTATTGCAATCTTGATGTTTTAATTGTCTGATTTTTTTATTTTGATGGTGAGCCACCCAGAGACCTTTGGGTAGTGGGCAGCATACAAGCTATATAAATAAAATAAAATAAATAATAAATAATAAAGCAGTGCTGAGAAACACTATAGACAAGAATATAGGAAGACAGTGCTATTCATGATTTAAGGTCAACTCTTACAACCCAATGCAAAGGTAGACAGAGAAATTAAAATCCAGTGGTTAGTTTCAATTTGAGGATATCCTGCATTAGTGGAACATACATAAGTATTGATTTATCAAATTCCCATTGATTCAACAGGTCTACTAGTAGTAGGGTTTGGACCAGAGACATCAGGGTTGCAGGATCTACTTAGCTGATGATATCTAGAACCACAAGAAACACCAACTGGGGCACTTGGTGTTAAAGAAAGCAGAACCTGGGAAATTCTTAGGAGTAACTGAATTCACACTCTAGGTGTACAAAAGTCCATGTCCTGGATTTAATGATTCTGGAAATATAATTTTGGGTACAGCAAAGAGTTATGATGCTCACTCATTAATGTATTCTGAATGAACAGGGTACCTTTTGGAAGTATAAGCAATTGAAGGAGTCCTAGCACCCAAAGTGGATCAGATAATCCTACCTCTAGTATGAGAACAAATCATATTCCCATGCTGGGACCAAGAGAAGTCATCAAACTTTGATGTGAGAACCCAGTATAGCAATCAACAAAGATCTCCTAGTCTCCAGACCTGACAAATTCCATAGCTCTGTTTACTAATCTATGCTTCAGTTTATCCTCAATACAGATCACATATGCGTGTGTGCACCCATCTGCCCACAGAGAGAGAGAGATAGAGACAATGAGAATGAGAATATTTCCTAGGCCAGTGATGGTGAACCTATGGCATGGGTGCCAAAGGTGGCACTCGGAGCCCTTTCTGTGGGCACCCGACATCGCCCCTTCACAGCCACCTGTATTCAGGTTAAATTGCTATATTGGCCCTTTGCAAAAAAAAAATAGTGGGTTCTGAATTGCAGTTTGGGCACTCGGTCTCTAAAAGGTTCGCCACCACTGTCCTAGTCTATAGGCTATAGCAGTGGTTCCCAACCTGGGGGTCAGGACCCATTTGTGGGTTAAACATCCATTTCATAGGGGTTGCCAAGGGCCAGTGAAGAAAAAGGCACAAACGGCTTGGGTATGGAGGGGGAGGAAGTGGGGGAAAGAGTTACAGCTTGATAGGCTGGAGGGGATGTCAGTCAATGGCACCGGAGCCTGCGATTGGCTGAGGGTGCATGTAGAGGGAAGTTCTGTAGGGCACCTGCGGCATAGTGGCTTGCCAAAGGGGGCTTGTGACCACTTCCAAGCAGGGCAAGGGGGGCAGCAACACAGGAGGGACTGTATTAAAGGGTCATGGCATTAGGAAGGTTGGGAACCACTGGGCTATTGGCTGCAAGCATAATGTAGAAGGGTCCACATTAAATTGAACATCAATGACATGACAACCCATTTTGCCCCGAAAGGCACATATTTAAAATGGAATAGTGAAGGTGGATGTTAATTTATGGAATATTTTCCTATCTCTCAGAATGCAAGTACAGTATTCGCATCTAATTAATAAGCAATCACCTGATAGTCTTCCATCACTATATTTACCACGCTGTACGAGCCAGCAAGAAAAACCTTAACCGTTTCACGGGCGCTTGCTGTGCCCTTTCTACCTCATTCAACAAAGGAAAGCAGAACAGACGGATGGATCACACAAATCCCTCATCCCAAGCAGCTGACAAGTGACACATCTCATGTTTGTAAAGCAAAAAAAAAGATCTGTCCACCTAGACGGACTCAACAAGACTGTCTGATGAAATGCTAAGTGGAGAAACAACTCCCTCCTGCCCTGGATAAAGAAAAAAGGTCGTAAAAAGAATCCACAGCCCTTCAGACATCCTATGGTGCTGCTTCAAAAAGGAGGCTTGTGTTTGCAAGGAGAGGCAAGGGAGCAAATGCCGAAGCAGAGGCTTTGTACAGCACAAGGAATGCAGAGTTCTAGCAGAAAAGCTGGTGGAGAGGTTTAAAACAAGCGGACTAGCAAACACCATCAACACATCCTGCATGGTATATCTGCTGCAGAGCCATGGAAATTATACAGCACGCTGAAAATAATACAGTGAGGGAGAAACAGACTGGAGACCAAGGCCACCAACCTTCCATTACTTTACATGTACCGATTCGCAATCAGCCTGTTTTATTTCACACAACTATATACAGTAGCTTTTCAGTATGCAACCCAGAAGCACCTTCAAGGACTACCAACCCGCCCCGGCCATCTGCTGTATCTCCATAGGCTGTGGAAGCTGCAAACTGGATTAATCAATATTGTTAATTAGCTGTAGTGTCTTACTCTGCAGTACTACTGCACATTTTCCTATGGCTGCCAGATTCCCTTGCAGCGTCAGTCCAATTCTGTGGATGAATGAATACGGCAGTACCTCAGTTTAAGAATGCCTCAGTTAACGAGAAAAAAAAATCGGTTTAAGGAAAGAAATTATTGGGAATGAGGATGCCTTGTTTTAAGAAAACATTTCAATGGAATGCATCGGTTTACATTATTTTTCCATAAGGCATTAAAAGTTGATGTGTAAAATTTGCATGACAAAAAAGAATGTGGATGCCTCCATTTAAATAAATTTTAAACGGAATCCCACAGATTGCCTTTTTCCTGACCTCTGGAACAGATTAATTAGTTTTCAATGCATTCCTATGGGAAACAGCATTTTGGTTTATGAAATTTTCACAATACAAAATGGCCTGGAGCATGAATTACTTAAACCGAGGTACCACTGTATATATTTTGTCGTTATATGGGGAGCCCTCTCCTAGCTTAAAATAGGGACATGGTGGTGCACTTACAGTAGGACACCGATATCCGCCAGGGATCGGTTCCAGGCCTTCCTGTGGATAACGAAAACCGTGAATAAGACATAATAAAAAACCCACCAAAAAACTGCTGTTTTGTGACAGTAGCTTGCTTTATGGCTGCTGTTTTGCGACAGTAGCTTGCTTGATGGCTGCTCGTTTACAATAGTAGTTTGCTTTACGGCTGCTGTTTGTGACACCAGCTTGCTTTGCAGCTGCTGGGTTATTTATTTAATTTTTCCCCACTGCCAAACAGGGTTAACTGTATCAGTGGTTAAAGAATCAGTGGATATGTTGGTCCTACTGTACTTTAAAGTGTCATACCAAACCCATAACAGAGGCCTCTATGAACAGAATTTGCTATTTAGGGCCAATTCTACTTTCAGGAGCAGGGTCGGCTACAATATGGTGGTGTAGACAAGATGGCTTCCATGCATTGAGAGGTTGCTTGTCCCTCAGCTATGCAGGGATAGAAGCATGGAGAACAAGGTAAATTTATGGTCAGAGGTTTCATTCTAGATACCTCTGCAGCGGTTCCTAAAGAGACTGGCTGGCAGGAACAATTATTTGCCCAGGAAGGGAAAACATATTTGCCTGCAATAATGGCAGCTGCCCTAACAAACAGTAACCAGATGAGCCCCTCAGGTTACAAGGGTTGGAGTTCAATATCTCACATTTAGGGCTATGTCAACAATGATCACAGTTAGCTTGCCAGGAGGAGCTCAAACACCACCGACTTTAGATGTCTGAGATGAGAAATGAGGGTATATTCCGTTTGTCATAAGAAGGATAAGAATAGACTGTGGCTACTCCTGAACATTACAACAAACCAAAAAAATATTGTGATATAAAGAAACCACAGTGAACATCAGGATTGGGCTATGTGCTTTTTTTTTACCCTCCACCTCAAGTACAGGTGCAAAGGGGCCACAAGATGTTACCTGATTAAGCAACACAGTTTGGCATCACACCAAACTGTGGATAATATTAGTTATGGTACGTTGAAGCAAGCTCATCCATATGGGCAAAAATGCTGAAGCCGAGGCTGTTTTGCTTGGGCAAATTCTCTTGGGGGTGTGGGGAGGGGGAGAGATAATGCTGGGAAAGGTAGAAGGCAGCAGGAAAAGAGGAAGACACAATACAAGATGGACGGTTCTCTTGCTTGAAGACAAGTGATCCTACCTGACACGTCTCTAGTAAGCACGTATTCGAGCTTCTTCTTCACAAACCTATTTGACAGATCAGTTTATTTCAACTTTCCTAACAGTTTGTGGATTTCCACCACCCTTAAACCTCTTCCTAACTGACAGAATGAATCATCTGCGTCTTTTCTTTGCACAATCTGTTTGCATACTAGGAATAAATTATTAAAAGGCTGGCATATTCCGACTCGGCTTCAGGGAAGCGGATTGTTCATGCCTGTATCAAGGGAGAAGTTCCCCAGACTGCACGAGGACCTGATTTCCCCCAATGGGAGGCCGATGCCATCAGAGACACTCCCAAAATGAAGCCGTTCTGAGCATGAAGATAGAGGAATAATGTTTTAGAGTACTAGGGCCAGTTTGGAAGGGTCCAACAGGTGCCTGCAGGATCACGTTTGGAGAACAGGGATGAGAGGGTTATGTGGGTTTGCAGCAGAAACATAATTCATAGACTGCAACTAAGAGACCAGCCTCTAAATCTTCCAAGGTCTGTAATGCTCTCCTGAGAAAAAGACAACATTCGAAGACAAACAATAGACATATACGTGTTTGTTGGGGGCAGGGGAGGGGGAGAAATGGAAGACTTCCTGAAGATTTAAAGAAATCGTATCAGCTAATAAGAGGAAGCTGGGTTTTAAGAAGACAGGCTGCATTTATTTTATTTTATTTTATTTTTACAACTTATATGCCGCCCACTACCCAAAGGTCTCTGGGCGGCTTCCAATCAAAGAATTAAAACAGTTAAAAACGTCAAACAACAATAAATAATTAAAACAATAATAAAAACCTTATACTAAAATCATCACACTAAAATTGCCATCAGAAGACCCACAATCTAAATTGTATCAATTAAAAAACTTCTGGAACAGGAAGGTTTTTACCTGGCGCCGAAATGTCATCAGTGTTGGCGCCAGGCGGATCTCACTTGGGAGGGCATTCCATAACTTGGGGGCAGCTGCCCAAGTATATAAGCATATATCTTAAATTTAACAATGCTTTTTAATTATTCATTTAATATACTGTCTTTTTTTTTACTAACTGGAGGCTCAAAACTCATAAGCAGGTAAAACAATACAATAAGTTTGGATATAAGAGACAATTTTTTAAAAAAACAAACAAACCTAATATTAAAAATCACTGTAAGAAGCACTTTAGAAACATACTTAAAATCCCTGAATTTATCAAATGCAACTTATTTAATACCCTGACGTATTATTTAAAAGCCTATCTGAAAAGGAAGGTGTTTGCATGCCAACAGGAGAACTAGGGGTGGTGGTGACAACCTGGTTTGTCAAGAGAGGTCATTCTACAACCTGGTGACAGAGACAATGACACTTTCTCACATCCTCAGCAAACAAATCTATCAGCCCTATCACCTTTTGACTCTTACTTAATTATTTACTGGACATCCCACCTTTTGCCCTATACGGCGGAAATGGTGAATAATAATAATAATAATAATAATAATAATAATAATAATAATAATAATAAAAGTATTATTATTATTATTATTATTATTATTATTATTATTATTATTATTATTATTATTATTATTATTATTAAAAATGATAAATGGAGCAAGAAAATAACTGGATCTAGAACCAGTGATAGATCCGAGTGACTTCCAGCTGTTGCAACAAAGGTGACAACCAAAAAAGCTCACAATACCACCCCTCACCCAAACCTGACTGCTACATTGAATAAAGACTGGAGTAAATCAACCACAAACAAATTCTTGTGTGGAACACTAATGAGGTCCAGTTCTGGAACTCAC
>JAHTLZ010000161.1:2909721-2929952 GCA_023846285.1 Phrynocephalus versicolor | reverse complement strand
TTCCTAGGTAATGTCCGTCTCCACTCTCCACTCTTAAAAGAATTGCTTAACCTTAAGACATAGATGCATCAAGAGAGAATTTAAGGTTATCTTGCCTTACAAATGGTGCCTCAGCTGGAGCGCTGAGTTTTGCAAATGGGTATGTCTGATGATTTATAAATATTAAATGTATTTTAAATTTTAAAATATGTATTTGGGGGTACTTCAGAACACTGCTGAAATTATTTAATGCAATCTAACACGGCAGGCAGTAAACATTATCCTTGACCTCAACCTTACCATGGAAATGTCTGCTATGCAGATTTCCATCTTCTGTAAGATCATTATCAGGCCAAAGCAAAGTATTTATAGGATGTTTCCCTGACCAGTGAGTAGGAAAACACAAGAAGTTATCCATCACACTAGAGGAGGGAGAGTGGGACACTTTGCTGATATTTTTGCTGATATTTTTAAGGCAGTTCTAGAAAAAATTACCCATGCACTTTTCTTTGTTTCACTTTAAGAGACCCAAAGTACCTCTAGAAGGAAGAAATCCTTCTATTAAAAATAATTGATAAAAGCCACACACAAAAATCAAAGTCCTGAATAATGTAGATCACAGAACGGGTCAGCCCAAGAAGCATGCACAATTTAGTCACTCATAATACAGTATCTCATTGCTCAAACCATCCACTTATTTCTGTGAATCACAAAGGGAGCTAAGAGGTGATGCAATGCATTTGAAGACAGCTTCATTGATTTAAAAGAAAAAAACGCACATGTCTAGGATGCACATTGGCTGTATCGAGTAATTACGACTTCAAACAAAGCCATTCAACGTAAAACAAATGCAGCCATTCTGCTTATTAGTAAATTATACGCTATTGTTTCCATGGAAAAAGTCCTGTACTTTTTTTAAAGCCTCAAACAGCTTACTTTGGCTTACAGTAAGGACAATGAGAAGGCAGATGAAGCAGTTCTGTGGTTCTCTTTATGTCGAGGGTGGAATTAAGGGGATACTCACTGAACAGTGAAATTGGAAAGCAACAATACTGGAAAAAACTGATTAAATGCAGTTCGCCTGAAGAACTCATGGCCACAAGGCTCAACAAAGGAAGGTTAGCAAAAATTTGAAGTCAATCGAATGCTTATATTATGGCTACAGAGCATTTCCCCTTAAAACAAGGTAATCCCTTTTAAGACTGAATTTTACCTTTCTTTTGTTTAATCTTCTTTTTAAAGAAAATCAGGTACTAAACCTGCCTGTGATACACGGTCAAAAACAAAATTCAGATCTAATTCCTAGACTACAGAGTGTTTCTAGATATTTTACCTTCCCCAAATCTTCATGACTTAATTTTTTTTAGCATGTACAATTGTTATTTTTGACTTGATATATTCAATGTAACTTTTTATAGTGTATTCCCCTTTCTTCCTTCTCCCTTATCCCCTCTTCCTCCTCAAAACTAATAAAATTCTTTAATTAAAAATATTTTTCTCTATAAAGCTTGGACAGGGTGGGGTTGGGTGTTTGCAACTTTTAGAGAAATGGGACCTCTAAAGATCTGAAGCAGATGGCTAAACTATGAAGTCAGAAAAACAACTACGCAGCTACCTAATACAGATTGACTCTCTCTATGATACAGGTATGTTCCACAAAGATTGTCCACATCTGGCCTATATATCATAATAAACCTATTCTTGCAGCAACTTGTGATCTAAGGAGGCAGTTAGGTACTGCCTAACCTCAACAGGGCATCTCAACAATGCTCTTGGCGCTATGGCTAAAGTTAGTTTATCATCACTAAAGCCTATAAGGCATTTGGCATGTTGAAAATAGAAAGTTTTGCAGGGTTGCTCTTAATTTTATATCTTGATTAGAACATTTAATAAAGAAGAGAACAGATATTCCCTGAAAAATAAGGGAATTTAATTACTTTCTAATAAGGCTGAAGACTGAATTTGCTGGAGAGTCAAATATAATGATCAACATGTTCTGATATACAGTGGTACCTTGTACAAAGGAATTCATCTGTTTCAAATGAAATTCTGTTAAGCGAATTTTCCTTTGTACAAATTTCCCATAGGAATGCACTGGAAATGGATTAATCCCTAATTGCGACTGTTCTTCTGTTGTACGGATTTGCCCAAGAGGTGATTCTGTTAAGCACTTTCCCCCTATCTCCAGAAATATTTTCCTTTAAGCAGATTTTCTGTTAAACAAAACGCTTGTTATACGAGGGTTCACTGTCTATGACAAATATTCTAGAATCAAAAGCATACCAAAAACTGTACAAGAATGAGATCAAACTGGGAGGCCGGCAGGAATACTAATTCAAGAAAATCAGAGCCCCATAGTGCAGTGGTTAAACTGCTGTGCTGCAGCTGTAACTGTGTTCGTGACCTATACGGTTCAATTCCAGGTAGTTGGCTCAAGGTTCACTCAGCCTTCCATCCTTCCAAAACCAAAAATGAGCACCCACCTCTTTGGGGATGGGGATGGTGTAGCCTGCATAATTACTTGTAAAACTACCCAGAGAATGCTTTAAACGCTAAGGGGTAGCATACTGTATAAGCAGCACATTTTGGTTTGCTTTTTGTAATGCAATATTATTTCAATCCCCCCCCCTTTTCTGGAGGACAGGAGAATTCAGACCTTTTCCAGCAGAATTTACCAGTTGTCGTGATATATAGATCTTTTATAGAAATTGATGTCAAGAAATGTTGGGATCTGAATAGTTCACATCATTAGCAATCATATTTAAGCTGATATTCCAAATAATATTGTTGACACTGGAAACCGTAATTCTTGTCAGTTGCTCAAAAGGCACATGGATGGGGGAATTTCTGAGCAGCTAATGCTAGCCGGAGAGCTCAGAGAGTTAGGCTACAGACCCAGAGGCTGGGAATTAAATTCCTCACTTTGCTTCTCAGAACAGCCAGCCAGTCTGGCTGTGAGGAAGGTGCACCATCCCAGGATGACCCCCAGAAGGAGGAAATGGTAAGCCACTTCTGAGTACATCTCCGAGAACCTGGAAACCCCTGAAAGGAGTTGCCATGAGTTAGAAATGAATTGACAGCAAACAATGATATAATGGGCTGGAAAGCTACATTTGCAATATGGGCTGTGCAAGTTTCCACAAGGCACGGAAGATGGGTTTGCCACAAAAAATGAATTAGGTCTAGAAACGATAAATCTTCCTTCAATGAAAGTAGGGCTTCACCAGGCATCCTTCAGTCTCGAGAGGCAATGGTATCGTGCTCTGTACAGAAGTCCTCAAGCAGCATTTAATGTGGCTAAAAGGGCCAATTTGAGAGTGACAATCCCTTGTACACTGAGGACATATACAGTCTGTCCCTTTCCCAGCCACCAGATTTCGCTGTTTCCGGGACTGCCTCTTTTCCTCATCCTGTTGAACAGGTGTCCCTTCAAACTGTAGAAGGCCATGCCGTATCTTTTTCCTCCAGGCTCCAATGATCAGAGGTCAAGGTTTCCCATCTGTGAAGGTCCATTCCCAAAGTCTTCAGATCCCTCTTGCTGATATCCTTATATCGCAGCTGTGATCTCCCTCTGGGGCACTTTACCTGCACTAATTCTCCATACAAAAAATCTTTTAAAATCGGACCATCAGACATTCTCATGACATGCCCAAGCCAGCATAGACGTAGCTGTTTCAATAATGTATACATGCTAGAGCAGGCATGTCCAAACTTCGGCCCTCCTGATGTTTTGGAACACAACTCCCAGAATTCTCAGCTTAGTTTGTCAATAAAAAGGATTGTGGGAGCTGTGGTCCAAAACATCTGGAGGGACGAAGTTTGGACATGCCTGTGCTAGAGATTCCAGTTCATTCCAGGACTATGCCATTTGGAACTCTATCATGCCATGTTGTAAAGAAAATCAGGTGCAGTTTCCCAAACGGATACACAACCTCTGTTTTCAGAACGAGTGTCACCCTATCCACCACAGGCTGCATGCCTATTTCATGACCTGCCTTTCAACTGACAGGAGAACCTCTGACTTAAGTTTCAGTTTATGCAAACTCTCTCTCTCTCTCTGTGGTGTGTGTGTGTGTGTTGTATCATTACAGTCATGACCGACTCTTCGTGACCCCATGTCCATGGAGTTTTTCTTGGGAGGAATACTGGAGTGGCTTGCCAGTTCCTACTCTAGGCACCTACAGCACCTGGTATTCCCTGGTGGTCTCCCATCCAAGTACTAACCAGGGCCGACCCTGCTTAGCTTCCGAAATCAGGCGAGATCGGATGTACTTAGGGCAGTAGTGGCAAACCTTCACACAAACCTTTTAGACCACAACTCCCCACAGTCCTTTGTCACTGGCAACACAGACTTGGGATTCTGGGAGTTGTGGTCCAAAACATCTGAAGTGCCAAAGGTTCGCCACCACTGGTTTAGGGCATCATATGCTAGCAAACACTAATCTAGAGCTAAAAGAGCTTCCTTGGATTTAGTTGGTAACTACTGGTGGAGTTGGGTGCATCTCCCATGTTGGTGACACTGGTCCCAAAATTCTGAAAAACTTCTCCAAGTGGTTTCATGTAGATGTTAAATAACATATGAGACAAAACAGGACTCGGGGGGGGGGGGACCCTGCAGGATGGCAGCCAGGATGTTGTACAGGAATCACTCAGCACCACCTTCGGAGTTATCTCATCCAAGAACACCACCAAGCTGCGCTCCTCTTTTTTCAACTGGAGGGAGATCCAATCCAGTACAGGTTACATCCCTATTCCTTGTTTTCCCTTTCGACTGACCAGCAGCGCCTTCTGTCTTGTCTGGGTTTAATCTCAATTTGTTCAACCTCATCCGGTTCATTATGGCGGCTAAACACTCATGTAAAGTCAAAATAGCAGCATGTCTTCAAAAAGTCTTTACAATAAGAGGCAGCAAGCAGAGAAATGTCCTCTTTGCCTACCAGAATGGGATCTGACATGAATTGCAATGAATGTATCTAAGAAAGGAACAGGGAAACCGTGAAGGAAAACATTTTAACCAAGTATAACTTTCCCCCCTCCCTTTTATTCGTAACTGTCAGACAGTCAACTGAGCAAGTAGGCACAGGGCTGTAAAACATATTGGCTCCATAAAACTAAAAAGCCAACCAAGGGATCATGCAGTGTTTCGGGCGTCAAATATTTTAGCACTGCCCGGGAAGTGGCTTAGGCGCACAGCTTGCTACAATTTATGGACAAAAGCATTCTGACAAATATTTTATGCCTCTGCCAGTTTATAGGAGTCATTGGGCTTAGCCAAGAAGCAGCAGTACACCTGAGGCCGGCTGCGACCGCAGTGGCCAGGATGAAAGAGCCACCCGATGCCTCCTCTCCAAAGTAGCGGTCCTTGGAGCTACTGAGAGATTAATGACTCCCTCACTGAGAATGAGGAATGAGTTGAAATCTTGATAGACGATAACACAAAGGCTGCAAACAAAGGTTTTTCAAATGGTGAAGGGAGGGGCAAAGGAACCAAACACAGAATTGCCCATCTTCCCATGGTTGGAACTGTAGGAATGTTCCCCTGAGAGATATTAGGTATTAATAAGCACATCCAGCAAGCTTCCTGCAAAGGATTCTGGGGGGCAATATTCACTCTTTCTCCTGCACGGGAAAGCCCTGGGAGAGGGGAAATGGAGCCCCTAACACTAACACACAGGAAGCGGACGGCTGACTATCTTGTCCTTCCATCAGGGCCAGAGCATGCCCAGAGGAAAAGGCAAGGACATCCCTTTGTGCCCCACTCAGGCACGAGAGGGCAGGTCAGGAAAGCAAGCTGCTGGGGTATCTATCATTTCCATCCCTCGCTAGGTGACCTGTCCACGTCACAGAAAGCCCTCCCCGGGAGTCCATCAAGCCAATGACAGGCTGACACCTAGGACACCACACGATATCTGTAACTCCGCCTCTTACAGCTAATAAAGGTGTGCCCTGCAGCCTGCTCAGAGAGAGAAGAGCATGGCGGCCTGACACTCTGTTGAACCCAACCACCGTGTCCGTGTAAGTTATTTCCCTACATGGAACACTTCTGATACCATGGACGCCCACTCAGCAGAAGGGGAGTTACTCCTGTTAACAACAGTCATTTCAAGTACAGTGGACCCTCGTATAGCAAATGGTTTGTATAACATAAAATCTGTACAACATAAAAAATTCTGGAGAGAAGGGAAATTGGCTTAACAGAATCGCCTATGGGCCAAATCCATACAACATAAAAATGGTCATGATTAGGGATTACTCCCTTTTCAGTGCATTCCTATGGGAAATTTGTATAAAGGAAAATTTGCTTTATTTTTGCTTTTTTGGAACAAATTAATTCCTTTATACAAGGTACCACTGTACCTTTGTAATATAACACTATCTTCTTAACATCTTACACCTGTACTGTGTATATGAAACCCTCCATGGCCTGGGGCCAGATTACCTGGCAGAGCGGATCCCCCAGCGGTCAACTTCGGCCCGACCAACTAGGATGTCGCGGGCGCACTCGCTGCGGGTGGCCACGCCCAGAGAGGCTCGGAAAACGTCCACCCGTAACCGAGCCTTCTCTGTGGCTGGCCCAACATTATGGAACCATCTCCCTAGCAAAGTGAGCCTTGCACAGTCCCTGCCTGCATTCCGGAAGGCTTTAAAAACCTTGCTTTTCCGGGAGGCGTTTGGTGACTCTTGATTACTTTTTTTCCCCCTCCACCATCTGCCTCCATGCCTTTTTATTACTAGGTTTTGAGTTGATTTTATTATCTGTTTTGTTGTATTTAATCATTTCTTGTTTTGCCCTGACGTGAACCACCCGGAGTTCCTTCGGGAAGATGGCATGGTATGTAAGCTTTAAAATAAATAAATAAATAAATAAATAAATAAATAAATAAATAAATAAATAAACTGTGCATCCTCTCCCCTCTGCCACCATTGCCTAAGAATGGCTGTGCACTCACCCACCCTCACACACATATAACGTAGCAACACATGGGAAGCTCACGTTGGAGGGACGCTCTGAGCTGGAGAGATAGAAAGGATATATCTCAATGCCATTTACAGGGAATCGTAAGCAGGTGAAGACATCTGCTGGGGAATCCCCTGAAGCAAGTGGTGAGCCACTGTGTGAGACAGAATGCTGCAGTGGATGGGCTGTGGCCTGTTCCAGCAAGGCTGTTCTTATGTTCAGAACCTATCTGTGACTCAGCTCATCGGCTGCCTCTGTCCAGGCAAATAATTTTTTTCCCCATCTGCACAGGTCGTTTTGAGTGGAGTTAATTTAAATATAATTAAAAGGAGCATCAGAGAACTTCCAGCTGCCCCACGTACCTTCAAAACATCATGGGTTCCCAGTAGCTCTTCTTAGTGAGGCTTGCACAAGGGAAAGTTAATTGACTATGCTCAGTATTAATTATGGGAAAAAAGAGAATAGAAATATATTCAGATTTTCTGTCTCAATTCTATACACAGAAATGTTTTCAGCTCCCCAAATCTCAGGAAGATTTCCAAATAGAAGCGTACGTTGGAGAAAGGGGACCCTCAATCCACAAAGCAACCTGGAAGAGGAGTTTACTTGTTAATAGGACACGGCTTAAACCTACAGTATATTCCTTTTGAAGCAAATTGCAGAATACCCACTATCTTTAATGGACAAACAGGATTATATCTTCAACTGCACAGAACGTGAAGCTCAGTTTAGGACTGAGTGAAAGTGTCTGTCTTTCTTTCTTTCTTTCTTTCTTTCTTTCTTTCTTTCTTTCTTTCTTTCTTTCTTTCTTTATTTATTTATTTATTTATCTATCTATCTATCTATTTATCACCCATCTTCCAAAGGAACTCCGGGCGGTTTACAATAGGTTAAAAGAACAAGAAAGCACAAAAAAAACCCAACAACAACAAAAAACCAATGCAATAAATAAAGAGAATCATCCGCAAGAGGCGTCCAAAAAAACAAAACAAAACAAAACAAAGTTAAATTAAGTTAAAGGTCGCCAAATGCCTCCCGGTAAAGCAAGGTTTTAAGTGCTTTTTTGAAGGTGGGCAGGGACTGTGCAAGGCGCAATTCACTCAGGAGATGGTTCCAGAGCGAGGGGCCAGCCACAGAGAAAAAGTGGTTATGTGTGAGCTTTAAGAAACCAACCGTTCCTACTGACTCAGAGTTTCTGTTCATGCCTCATGGAAGTGGGATTCTCATTGAAGACTGCCTATGTGTGGCAACCTCCTGCAGCCAAAATATACAGGGGGAAACAGTGAAGTCTCTTCCAATTTAAAAAAAAAAAAAGTTTGATGCCATTGAGTGACAAAAGTAGGATCTAGACAAGCTTACAGGTGTAGTTTTGTGGGAAGAAATGTGATTGCCTGTTCAGGAATGTGCCAGCACATTCATGCTAAGCCAGGAAAGATAAGCCAGCATGAATGCAAGCCATGATAGTAGCATGGTTTGTTGAGTGCTTGCTGGGACATCAGCAGCCACACACTTGCATTACAATAATTCAGCAGTGCTTGCAGAATAGCTGAGCTGGAAGAGACCTATAAGGCCATCATGTCTAACTCAAAGCAAGAATTCAAATGAAAGCAAATCTTAGAGATGGTTGGCCGGTTTTCTCTTGAAGGACCACAGCGCTGGACCACTAACCACCTTCTGAGGTCATTGGCTCCAGCGTTATTCTGCTCTAACAGTCAGGAAGTCTTTCATGACATTCAGCCAGAATCTGGCTTCCTGCATCTCGAACCCAATATTGCATGTCCTGCACTCTGTGATGATTGGGAACAGATCCTGACCCTTCTCTGCAGGACAACCTTTCAGGTATTTGGAGAGTGATATCACATCTCCCCACTGGTGTCCTTCCATACCACCCACCTACTACCTCACAACAAACCCTTTCAACACCCATCACTGATTGTGCTTGTACCTTGTTGTTGAGATTTGAACTCATAGCCACCTCTGGACTCCCAGAGTTCACAGGTCTGTGGCTGAGCCAGAGGCGAACCGATAACATATTCTCATTGCACATTACGCAAGTGATCACCCTGCAGCTGTCATATGGGTGCCTAAAAATTGCAGTTCAATTTCAGAAATAAAACGAAAAACAATCTAGGGAACATGAAGACACCGCCTTAGCTAACGGTCAACAGCAAATATGTCTTCCGTATCGCCTAAACAAGCAGTCACAGAATAGGCATCTAATTAGTCTTCATTTGTTTAATGCCAACATTAACTGTCAAGAACACTTCCTCATTTAAATGATGCAGAGGGCTTCTTAGATGCAGTATCAGCAGATCCTGCAAGTTTCAATTAAAAGAAAGTGCAATTTATAAGAATTACCCCTTAATTACACCAACTGTACTTGAGACCGAGGACAAGAAATTGAAAAAGGGGTCATGTAAACCAACGACTATCTTCCTATATTTCTCTTGTCACAGAGCTTATTTTTGGCTGTCGCATTCTTCTCTTTGATTGAGGACTCCTCTCCCCACAGTCAATGATGAACCCTAACCATGAGTGAATGTGTTAAAATGTCTGAAGTATGCAATGACGGAAAAGGCAGCTTTTCTAATGTTTCGGAAGCACCTGATTTAAAGTACCAATGCAGCAAGTGTGGTGGGGATGAACCTGGCTACTATCTGGATCATGATCCCCTTGTAAACTGCTCTTGAGCTTTCTAAAGAGCAGCAGCTTATAGCTGGTACAATAACTTGATTCTGTTCCAGCTCCGGTGTCATTCAACAATGGAAAATGCAGAGAAAGAACATTTAGAATAACGTATACTTATATTTATATAGTATGTTTAAGAAAGAGAGAAAAGAAGTGTTCATTTCTGGGCTTCAAAACCGATTCCCTCTCCGTTGCTTGATATCAGCCACCCAGGTTTTGTAGTTGATCTGCTCTTTATTTTTTACTTACATTTTTCCTGCTGTGACCTCAAGACAGGGCACATTATTTTCTTCCTCTCTACTATGTCATCCCTAGGGATGGGGCTTTCTATTCTAGGACTTATTTATTTAATGCATTTAAAATATTTTTATCCCACCTTTCCCCTTAAAAAGCACTCAAAATGGCTAGAATCCCACCAGGCAGACTTCTGGGACTAAGAGAGGAGAAACCAGAAGATGGAAGAGAAGTCTCTCGCTACTACTGTTGTCTGCTTCACATCATGTGGTTTGGCTAGAAATAAGAAGGGCAACGGCGAGCTAAAAGCCCAGGAGGTGAACAATCAGTGGAAGAGTCAATTTTGGAGGAGAAGAGGAGACTACAAAAGAGATGATGGGCAAGAGAGAAGAGATAAAAAATGAGGAAACAGGATGTTGAGGAAGTGTTGTGAAAAACAAGGAGTTGGCCAAGATCTGGACTTGCATAGAGAAGGAAGACCCTTGAAGGAGAGAGTGGGTACAGCTAGGGAAGTGACACAACATGTAGCATCATCAAACTCCCGAGAAACCAGCCTACTGGGGAGAAATTACAAAGAGAGAAGGAAGGAAGGAAGGAAGGAAGAGAATGGAGAGAAAAGAAAAGCCCTGAGCCAGAGGAATCAGGGATGTCTTATATACTCTGGGATGTTCCCTAGCATGATCAAATTCCCAACGAAACAACTTTGGGCACCAGGCATAAAGGTATGAGAATTGCCTAGGTGATGACTCTATTACTACCAACATCTACGGATGTAGGAATAAGTACGTTGACCCACAGAAGTACACAAAGATGGTGCAGATAAGGAACAAGCTCTGTTGTATTATACAAGTGAACTATTGGTGATATGGCCGAAATAAAATCTCTGAAGGAAGAGGGCTTGTAACAACATGGTGCTAAACCATTACAGTTGTTGGAAATAAAAAAAATGCTGACCTCAATCAAAAGAGTCCTCGTGCCCATTCATCCAGCCCAGGGGAAGTTGAAGTGGAGGTGGGAGGTCCAGAAAGGGGTCACAGTAGCTCAACTTAAAACAAACTTGGGTGAGCAATTTGGTACAGCAAAAAGCCAACTAACTGCCAGAGAAGGTCCTTCTGTGTTAAGAAGGATCAATGGTCTGCCATGGTAGACCTCAGCTTCTTAGGTTCATGGGCCATTGTGGAAGTTGCTACTTCTTTTCCCTCTTTACTGCAAAAAGACAAAATCAGTTCCACAGCAGCATCACAGCAAGAGGCAGCTTCAGTCGTCTAAGCATTGGGTTGTGAAGTACAGATACAATTCAAGTTGCATTGTATGCTGTGTTGAGCCTTCCTGATGAACGAATTATTATTTGAAAGCAAAGTCTGATTTCTTTCCTATGGAGATTTAGCTGGCCCTTACCAAATTCTATATGCCACGCCTTCATAGAGCAGGGATTACGAATTGATAAAGTAAGATTTTAGCTTCCCCCCACCCACCCAACCACCCTTCTGCTAGAGAAATTATACTGACACCTACTTGAGAAAAATGCCTTCGCTTATCCTGCAAATGGATGTCTTGGAACTTTCATTTTACTTTCCCAAATGGCTTTTCAAATGCACTTTCCCATTTAAAATGGATTCTAAACTCGTTCAATGTCACCATTCTACTGCTAGGTCTGTATCAATAGACCATTGTCACAGAGCCTGAAGAGGGAGAACTCCTATCTTTTTTTTTTATTTATAAATAACAGAAATCCATCACAAAAGCAGGCACTCCATATGCCTTTAGAGAGATCTAAGACAGCAACAAATTAAACTGGATCCTATTACTTGAAGGTCCAGGACCACAAAGAGCTGCTGAACACCGGTGGTGAACTGGTGTCACTTTGATCTCCATTGTAACAAAAAAACCAAAATGACATGTTCAAATGAAAATCATTTATAATGGATGAAAGCAAGGCTGTGCTTTCCCTGAAACCAATACGTCTGGAGTGAAGCCAAACAAAAAGTGTGTGGGGGGAATATATATGTATATAGGTGCACACATATTTGCATGCTGGAGAAGATTTTTTTTAAAAGGTGTCCCTTGTAGTTTCATTTTTTTTAAAAAAAAATAAAAAATGGAAATATTACAAGATGCATTCTGGAATTTTCCATCCCAGCTACTGGCGTAGCCAGCTTCTTTTGCTAAGGCTGTGGCTAAATTGTTGACTTCGCTCATGAACTGTGCAACCAGATAGCTCTCACGTCACAAGAAAAGTGAACAGCTTCCAGGAAGAATAGATTTCGTTGCAGCTGTTTTTGAAGACACACGGCATTAAAAAAGAAAAGATAAAAAAAGAACAGAGACAGAAAAAAAGAAAGTGTAAATAGATGCAAGACAGGTGGATTCACACATATACGCATCCTATGGGGATGTATGAACAGCAGTATGGATAACCCATCCAGTCACTTAAAACCCTTTCAATGAACCACTTCACTAACTGTGCCAATACTGTACCTCCGCTCAGAAGCTGGCTGTGCTTCCTTGAGGCAGCCCAAGGGATCTGGGAGAAGACCAAAGATGAGCTCCAGGCATGTCCAAACTTTGGCCCTCCTGATGTTTTGGACCACAACTCCCAGAATTCCAAGACTGTATTTCCTATGGCAAAGGACTGGGGGAGTTGTGGTCCAAAACATCTGGAGGGCCAAAGTTTGGACATGCGTGAGACCTCACTTCACTCATCACTGAAAAGAAGGAACGCAAAGCCATCTCCTGAGCCTGCCATTGTGTCTACGTGGGAGCTGTCCAAGGTCCTGCCAATCATATATTCATCATCAATCATATATTCATCATCACACTTCCCTCCTCTCTAGTGGTTGCCTTATGCAAGTTCTAGCAACTTTGGCCATAGTTACAGCTACGTACCTATACTTAGCTACCTACTCTTACATATCAACCAAGGCCGTTCTTCTCTGCTAAAATTCAATGATGAAAGCACAGTCCATACATATGGAACATAATGGTCAGCCATGCTTTCACCTGCTGTTTAGGACAACACCCACTTGAAAAGGGAAGGAGGTAGGAACACCTACCGACACTACCACAATCACTACCACTGCTGACTGCCTACTCAAGAGGCATACCAAGGCCATAGTTTTTAAAAGAATCTCTCTCCTTCAGTATTAATTTTGCAACAAGGAGGGAAATGCACTGGAATCCTTTTCGGACAAGTTTATAGAAAACTCTAAATACTGTCCTTGAAGAATACACCCTACACACCAGCATGAAATGCTTTCCTCAGGTGGATAGTTAAATGAATGCTTGGCTTTTTGCCATGAGAGCACTAAATATTTACCCATGTTCTTCTCTTTTGGTCTTTTTTACAGAAATGGGCACAGAGTGTGAATTTATTATTTGGGATGCCGGTTGGATTTTTATGTATTTTCTTCTTCTTCTTCTTGCAGACCGAGATCAAACAGGTGAATGCTCGTCTGCAAAAATGTTAGCAACAATTATAATAAGGCTAAATATGCTTTCAAAATTGTAATTCTGCGCAGATGCACCTGTTTAAATCTTTGGAGTATGTATATACATATTTCACGATTATCTATTCAGTTGATTTTAGTATGTTTATTTTACATCCCAGTAACTTTTCTGTGCTAAACAAGGGCACATGGCCAATGCAAATAAAGTGTACTGTCACTAAGGAATGGTGCCTGTGTTGATTTCTTTAACATTCTTGAGAAAAAGGCTGTTTTTGATAGTTGTCTAACTTGGATTTAAGCTTATTCTGCTCCAATGAAAAAGCTGAAAACAGTTATAGGCCTCCCTCTTGTTAGGGCATTTTCTTAATTTCCTAAATTTATTTAGGACTCCTTAAGAATTTAAATAATAATCTTAGAACTGTGGAACTAGAAGGGGTCGCCTGGATCACTGAGTCTAGCACATATCAGTGGGGTATCAAATTTCCAACTTATGGCTCCGGTCCAGAGATCTAAACCACTATGTTTTCAATTGTAACTGAATTTCTATACATTCCTGAACAGATTAACTAACAATTGCCTTCTTAGGAAGATCAGGATTATATTGTATCAGGCTTCCATGCACAAGCTACCAAGATAGACGGAACCCAATGAGATGTGTATAGTAATGCAACATGGGATAATTTAGCTAACAGTAGCATTTGGCTTGGCAGGTCAGATGCTTCTAGAACTCTTTACATACAGTGGTACCTTGTATAAAGGAATTAATTTGTCCCAAATGAAATTCTCTTAAGCAAATTTTCCTTTATACAAATTTCCCATAGGAATGCATTGAAAAGAGAGTAATCTCTAATTGCAACAATTTTTATGTTGTACGGATTCGCCCCACAGGCGATTCGGTTAAGCAAATTTCCCCTATCTCTGGGATTTTTTATGTTGTACAGATTTTATGTTATACAAACCATTTGTTATATGAGGGTCCACTGTATTTAGAAACAGATGTTTAGGAGGAGATTTTGCTCCTGGATCTTGAATGTTTTTTTTTTTTTTGCACCACCAGCCTTCGTTGTCATGAACCAAGTGTTACTCTGTCTCACAAAACCTATGACCAGAGAGGGCATTGCTTTTCCCATGTGCAATTGCAAAGCGTTTGTAAAATTTTGTCTGTTTCATGTATGTATTTAAGGCTGACTTGTTCAGCCAGCACCTTTGGGATTTGGGTGTGTGGGAGCAGTTTGTGTTTGGACTGTAAACACCTTATTATACTTTGGCCTACATCACAATATATGAAATATATGCATGCATGCAACAACAGGCAGCCCTCAAAGGACTTCTTATGTCAGACATGTTAGCCTTATTATTTTATGTGTCCAATATAAACTGACCCTGACAGCAAGGCTGTGTGACAATCTGGCGATGTTTTTGTTTTTACCCTACCCTCCGGTCTTGCACACCCTTGGCCCTGGCTGCCCTGTAAGCCCACAGACTGTTGCTCATACAGCATGGGATTCTGGTGCCCTAGCAACTGCTTGAGAATTACTGTAAATATGGTCAGTAGTACACATTCAGCAGGCTTGCTTGTTTTCTGCATTTTCTCTCTTGCTCTGGTGAAAAAGCTCCTCTTAAATCGAAGGGACTTAAACAGCACTAATGGGAAAAGGAGCGTTGATGTGGTGCTTCCACAGTGGCACACTGTTCTCCATTCGTTTCGGTGAATTTAGAAGAGAGAATGTGCATCAGAAACTATTGCTCACCCTAGGTGCTTTCAATGCACAACTGTGTTGAGGATCATGTCCCGGCACTCGCAGATGCTCTCAGCATGGCACGCATGGCTCAGATTGGAAATCAAAGGCAGTACAGTTGCAGAAATGAAGCAGGGATTGTGGGTTTGGGAGGAAGGGGAGAGTAGAGTAGGGGGCAGTCTAGATGGAGAATAAATTAGATGTCTTAACTAGATCACAGGAGTCAGCATTGGGCACTTTTACACGACCCCTAACATCCGGGGCAAAGGGCTCCCAGATCCAGAGCTTAAAAATGTTTTCCCACCAGCTCCAGACTTTAAACAAAATAAAGTATGACCACGCCCACCTAAGCGCATTTTCCAAGTACCTGGTCTCTGAAGGTGAACAATTTCTGATGCGGATGTAAAGCAGTGAGTGCTGGGCTCTCCTCGTCTTGTGTGTATGTGGGTTTTTTTGTTTTGTTTTTTTGCCCCCGGCCCTTTAAGAGACTGAAAGAGACTGGAATGGTTCCTGGAGCAGCTCCACGGCAGAGCGGAGGTGAGCCTGCATTCTTTTCTCCCTTTTTTTCTCCCTCCCCTCACGCAGGAGCACAGAAGTGTGGAGGGGGGGAACACAGGAAGACCAACAAACCCCCAAGATCTCTGGTCTGAATTTAAGTTGCCAGCGGATCTTAGGGGTCGTGTAAAAGTGCCCATTGTCTGCTTGTTCTCTCTCCTGTTGGCCCAGATGGCAAATGTGATAAGAAATGAGTTTAAACCTTGTGGTGTGCAGCCCCTGGATTATAACCGGCCTCTATTCTGCTCTGGTCAGACCCCACCTGGAGTACTATGTCCACTTCTGAGCACCTCAATTTAAAAAGAATGTTGACAATCTTGAATGGGTACAGAGGAGGGCGAACAGGATGATTGAGGTTCTGGAAGAAATATCTTAAGAGGAACGGCTTAGAGAGCTGGGAATGTTTAGCCTTACAAAAAGAAGGCTGAGAGGGGATATGATAGCTATGTTTAAATATTTGAAAGGATGTCACGTTGAAGAAGGTGCTGGTTTCTTTTCCATGTCTTCAGAGACTTGGACACAGGGCAATGGTTTCAAACTGCAGGAAAGGATATTCCATTTGAACATTAGGAAGAACTTCATGACGGTTAGAGCTGTTTGGCAGTGGAATATGCTGCCCCAAAGGAGGGTGGTGGAGTCTTCTTTGGAGGCTTTTAAGCAGAGGCTGGATGGCCATCTGTCGGAAATACTGTGATGGGGGTTCTTGCATGGCAGCGGGGTTGGACTGGATGCCCCTTGAGGTCTCTTCCAACTCTATGGTTCTATGATTCTTTCATATAGCTCAGACTATTTTCACTTTTGACTTGATCAGCACGATTGGCAATTCCAAAACCAAAAGTGCCCCATTGTATAAAAAAGTTCCCATGGGATACCTGCCTTCTATTTACTCTGGGATGTATTCTCTGAGGTGTGGTGCAACCTCTTCCTGTTATTGTAGGTCTGGAGCTATCAACCTGCACCTGCCCTGTGGCAAGCATTGTAATGGTTCCCAAGTCAAGAGGGATTTGCCATTGTTTCCCACTTGCTCTACAAACCCCAGCTGGTGCTCCTTGATTTCCTAACTCCCCAGTACCAATAGCAATCAATTACTGTGTGTCCCAGCTGTAACACAAACACAGGTAGTATTGTCTGCACCATTTGAGGTTCCCTGTATGTGGTTGCTAAGGGCAGTGTCTGCAAAACAGAGAAAGTAGCTCAAATCTCCATCAGACATTTTCTGCTGGATTAATGTCTTCTTCGGAACAAACTTGCCTCCTTTCCTCTCTGTCTCCTCTTTTGTCTTACAACAAGCCATCTACAACAAAGGTTGGCCACCTTTAGCTTTGTGCTAACATTGGTGATGATGCTTCTAATTAAGATTCTTGCTGAGAAAACCCACTGGTCTGTTGTGGTGGTGCTCTACCACCTCTCCTTGGTTTAGAAGGCTCTTTAATTCTGGTCACGTTTTCAAAAACAATATTTCACCCCTTCTCATTTTCCTAATTATCATGCAGATAAACAGTAGGGATCATGACATTAGTATAAGTAAGTGGCTTATGATTTTGCCTTGGAGAAACTCTCTGGCTGCTCCGCTCCCCCCTTGGGCGGCGCAGTAGTAATAAATGAGCAAGTTCAGAGTACTTTATGATAGATAGCTAATGGTGCTGTGACTGAGCCAACAGGCCTGTTTCTATAGCATCTGTCACAATTCATAGTCATTAGCATACCTTTAATGGTTTCTTTTCATAATAATTTCTATGAGGGCATTTAGAATACATCAAGAAAAAGAGAGTCCCAAATGCAAGAAAATGTTCTTGCCTGTGTCTAATTTTTGACATGAGAAGATGTTTCTGTGATGCATAAACAGGGTGTTTGAAGGCACTTTGGGCTATTAATTTGTTTTCCCGTGCCTTCTAAAAATTTCTCCCATCCCCCTTTGCCTCAAACACCCCCAGGCTAGTTTTTCCACCTCTAGCAGCCTTGGTTCAAGTTTCCCCAATGTTTGCACTATCTGTATTGTTGCATTAAAATGTAGTTCATTGAATCCCTTGAATCATCTCAACAAAGAATATAGAAATATATGTGTGTAACACCACCAAAGGGAAGTACAGTAGGACCCCGTATCCACTGATTCATTATCCACTGATTCAGTTCGGTTGGCAGAGGGGAAAAAATTAAACTATTCAGCAGCCACAAAGCATGCTGTAAAGCAAGCTGTTGTCACAAATAGCATCTGTAAAGCAAGCTACTGTCACAAACAGCAGCCATAAAGCAAGCTACTGTCTCAAAACAGCAGTCATAAGGCAAGCTACTGTCAGGAAAGAACAGTTTGGGGGTGGCTGGGCAGGCGTTCTCTCTTATCCACAGTTTTCATTATCCATGGGAAGGCCTAGAACCATCCCCAGTGGATCCCAGGGTCCTAATGTATTCTTTTTATATATTATGGAAGTCTGAGGTTTACCATCCAGGTTTGAAAAATGAAACCAAGATTTTTGATGATATAGCGGTAGCCAAAGACTGCTGGCATTTTCAGCATAGAGGAAAGGAGAGATTTTGCTGGAATATTAATTGTGTTTGCTTTTCACAGTGGAGAAAGGTTTGAAGAAAGGTGTCTTCAGTCTTATTTATTTATTTGTTTCATTTATAGGCCCCCTTCCTCCCAATGAGAGGAATCAAGATGGCTCGCTAATAAGAAAAATTTAAGACACAGTAATTTATACATTAAAAATAGTATGTATGAGAAAATGAAATGTATTGAATGAATACGTTCACTAAGCCAAATACTGTAGCTTCTTCAGGCTGAAGCTATTTTGATGAGTCGCAAAATGTTTCAATCCCACATGAGAAGTAGTTCAGTTGCCATGACTCAACTCCTGGCAACCCGAAGAGGTGGGGGCCAACCTAACCTCTTGAGGGAGAGCCTCCCACATTGTGGGAGCTGCCACTGAGAAGTCCCTTTGTTATGCTTGCGATAGCAGTGGGACTCAGAGAAGGGCTGCCTCTGGCGATTATAAGGATGAGGAAGGATCATGTAGAGCGATACGGTTCTTCAGATAGCCTGGACCTGGACCATATAGGGCAGTGATGGCAAAACTTTTAGAGACTGAGTGCTCAAACTGTGATTCAAAACCCACTATTTTTTTGCAAAGTGTCAATTTGCTCAGGGAACAAGGAAGATGCCAGCCACAGAGTCTGGCGAAATGTCAGGAAGAAAAACTTTCAGAACACAGGCAAACAGCCCAAAAAACCCAATACAGCTATCAGATCCCAGCCGTGAAAACCTTCGAGAATACATTCCAACAATTTATTTGTTAACTGGCCTATAAATATACAGCTCTCACCTGGTGCCTTTGTAGCAATGGCTGTTTCAATGGCCATTGCCTGCTCATCTGGTATAGAGGCTGATTTTGGGGGCAAAATACAGTACATTGTATATCCTGACCTCTAGTACACCTTCTAGTTCAGCTTTATCAGTGGCCAGTAAAGGTACTGCCTATAACCTATTTTTGCATTTGTATTTTGTAAGGGCCACACAACTCCCCCCCCCCCACTTTTATTTCAGTAATTCAGTATCTGTTATTGTGGTTTTGACTACCCTTCAAACATTTTTAAGAGATTCCATGTTCATGCTTTTTGCTGTCTTTGAGGATTTTCCTTTCTGAAGTCAAGCAGGTCAGTGTTGGGAGTTCTCTAATATTTTTCAGTTTCTGACATAAAATTGATAGCATTCTGGTCAGCTTCGATTTGGTACAGCGTTACTCATGTCTTACATCATTGGTAGTATTTCTTTGCTATGCTAGTATGTTACTTAACACACCTGTAGTCACAAACCCAGAAAAACAGCAAAATTAAGAGTATCTTTAAATCACTTTAATCCTAGACACATTCTTGTCATTAGATCCTTGTAGGACAGATTTATAATCATTGTTGGCCTGATTTTTCTCTTTGTGGTCTTTGTAATTCACACATGCAGGGCACAGAGCATTTGGGACTTCCTAAGACAGAGTAGAGTGTTTGGCGAAGAATACATTGTCCTAACCACTCACATGTCAGGCGGCATTTAGCAGTTTTATCACTCAGTTCCTTCTTTGTAAAAGTAATGATGAGTGTTAAATATGCCTGTATTAGTGACTGCAGTCCACAATTCTGAAATAGAGGTGCCATCTTCACTGTGACGCTTTACGCAATGTGTAGATCCATTGTGCAGTATCCTGATGGTTGATTATTACCCGATACAGTCTTCCTTGGCTGTAAATTGGATGGAAAGCACTCACACCTTCCTAATTTGATAGAAGCCCCGAGACGTTTCCAGTTTCATCACGAACGGCTTTGTCATCAGTTCTCATCTGCAACTAATAAGATTTTCCTTTTCTCGCTGGGCCGTGCTTTCCACGCGACCGTAATTTAGGTTACACCACCAGTTGATTATTTTATTTTAATAACCTTGTTTGGCTTTAGGTTTGTTTTGTTCATTTCTGCCTCCCTGTTGCCTCCCTGCTCTTTGTGTATGAATATGAGGAAGTGAGCATGAAAGAGAGAGAGAGAAAGGAGAGTTTGATACTAACATCTGAAACTTACCCTGTGTATCCCACCTTTACCAAAAATCAAAGAAAGAAAGAAAGAAAGAAAGAAAGAAAGAAAGAAAGAAAGAAA
>JAHTLZ010000161.1:2895068-2909711 GCA_023846285.1 Phrynocephalus versicolor | reverse complement strand
AAAGAAAGAAAGAAAGAAAGAAAGAAAGAAAGAAAGAAAGAAAGAAAGAAAGAAAGAAAGAAAGAAAGAGGCTACATTGACTCATAGGAATAAAACATAAGCTGTAGATGTGTAACGTCCTTTTAGGGCTAGGTGTCAATTAAAGTGTTCTGCTTCTGTCCCGCCCCATACCACTTCAAGTAGTCTCTGGACGGTTTACAGTTTAATTATGCAGGCTACACATTACCCCACCCCCCCAGCAAGCTGGATACTCATTTTACCAACCTCGGAAGGCTGGAAGGCTGAGTCAACCATGAGCTGGCTACTGGGGATTGAACCCTAGGCCGTGAGCACAGTTTTACCTGCAGTACAGGCATTTCACCACTGTGTCACTAGGCTCTCTAAGAAGCCTTCAATAGGCTAGACATCTCCCCAATTTTTTTCAACACCAGTGGCTCCCACCCATTTTTGAGTTGCGACCCCTGCAACATTTGCATAAAAAGTCATTTTTAGTTGGATCAAGTCACCTTTTCTGAGAAAGCGGACGATTCTTCCCCCCTCAAAAGGGCATGTATCTCATACAAGCACAAACACACTCACTTTAAGATCCAGCTCTGAAAGGTCAAGGAGGGAATTATTTAATGAGGACTACACATATAAAATGACTTGTGATCCCCACCTCCCAGAAGACACATTGCAACCCCCAGGTTGGGAAACACTGGTATAGATGAAGCCTTGTGTATTTGGTTAATGCACTATGTGGCTAAGCCTAATGAAGCATGACTGTAGATCCCGACTAGAAAGGGCGCTGAGGCCTCTGAGGTCTCCAGTTTGCCAAGAAAGTGCGCATAACGCACCGTGCAGCCAAGGATCTGTTCACCCCTTGCCATTGTAGCTTATTTAATTAATCTACACCATACATCACCTGCGGAGTAGCAGATTTTGTAATGATGTTTTGTTCATGAGTGCTCCCTTGCTATCTTAAAATCGCAACCTGCTGTTGGCCACTGTTCTCTGCTGGCATGCGGCTGTGCTGATGGAAGCATCTCAAATTTCCGGAGTCGTTGTTGAAAGTTATACACTTGCTGAAAGACTCCACAAAGAAAAACTACGAAAAGATCTCTGCAGGGTACTAGTGTGGTGCCTTAGAAAACAGCAGTTACAGCCTACTGCAAGCAATTTTCTGTTAACTTGCAGTTGATACAGAACAATTTAGAAAATTGATGCATCTGTCATAATTCTAAATGGGTAGGGTACGCTGCCGAGTTTGGAACTAACACACAAGAAACCCACAACTTTTGCTAATAGTGAGCAAAAGAAAATCCATTTTATGCTCCATTAAACTGTTACACATCATAAATAATTTATGCTCACCCTGCTCTATTCTGCATCATGGATGATAAACTAGTCATTTTCAGAGTGTTTTAATGAATGCAATAGTTTTCTTTTATTCTCATTTCTTTTTTTAAAAAAAACTGGCAGTCTATCATTCTTGAATTCCCATGGTCATTGTATAATTGTAACAGGATTAAATGATCAGAAAGAAGATTTTAATATATACAGAGTAGACGCCTGAGTCCATGGTGTGTGTTTTGTTAGGTGTGTTTGTCAATAACTGAACTGATGGTAACTTTGGGAGTACTTTTATATACTTAAAGCAATTATTTCTTAATAAACTTCGGGTGATTGCTCAACTGGATAAGAGCTTGTGGGGTTCCCATCTTTAAATTCAGCTAATGGCTTTGAGGCTGCTTAAATGCCCTGAGCACATCCTATCTTGCCTGCTCTTGGAAGCTAAGCAGGGTCATGCCTGGCTAGTACTTGGATGCGAGACCACCAGGGAATACCAGGTGCTGTAGGCGCCTGGAGTAGGAACTGGCAAACCACTCAAGTATTTCTGCCGAGAAAATCCCATGGATGTGGGGTCATGAAGAGTCGGTCATGACTGTAACAACACAATAACAAACAACAACAATGGCTTTGAGACGTACCAAAAGGGATGTGACACACTCTGACCACTGTCAATCCTTACACTGTCCCTTTCCCACCTCCTATGTGTTAAGAACACTAAGAACAAGAGACAGATGCTAGAAGTGATGCTACTCTGTCCCTAGATTAGAGCCCTTGAGTGATCAAAAAAAAAAAAAAAGATTTGGTCATTTAACCTATTAAATGTTTCTCAAGAACATTTAAAGCCTTAACGTTGCGAGAAGAGTGAAAAAAGATAATTGTCAGCAGGTTGATATTTGGGCTTTTGCCAAAAACTAACAAGTAGTTAGACCTAAGTGGTGACAGCGGGTGAAATCCTGTTGCTTAGCTTAATAAATCACAACTAAAGGACGCCCATTGAATCACTGGGGGGGGGGGGTCTGGTGAGTCAACTCCTCCATAAATTTGATTGATTTCAGCTAGTGACATTAAAATTTAAAAATATGTTTTTAATATATTATGATGTATCTACCATAATACAATATATTTGTATTAACATTAAAAGTTAATTAAATTGTTAAGACAATTAGACTTTTTTTTTTACCACGGGTGCTCTACTTAGCATTATCTTGGCCATTTACTAGATCTTCTTTTATACACGTGGTGGGGCATAAATTGCATGCACAAGTGCGGCACTGATATAATTTCTCCACAATCACAATATGACAGAATAACTAGTAATTGACAGCATTCATTTCAGACAACTATTTGCATTCCGATCTGAAAATTCCTCCAAGTGACTACAGGTAGCCAGTAGATGGTGTTTCAATTTTGCTACAGTTGTCCTAGGGTGCTAGGCGGCTAAGGACCGGGTTACTTACCTTCCTGATATAGTCATACCTTTTTAAAAAGTAGGTGTTTTGACTTATTTATACCTATTTGGTGATATTTCATCACTATCCCGGCAGTCACCAGTCATTATGCCAAACTTATCAACACCTAAGTGGGTTTTACCAGTTATTGTCTCAAGCAAATATCCGATGGCCCTGCTTAATGTAGGTCACTGAAGCACCACAAGGGGTGGGGTGGGAAAGAGTATGGTCATTCATGAAACGGGAAGACTTTTCTCCTGTTTTAGTTAAATTCTAGTTCAGGACAAAAGGGGCCTGATCCATCTCCTTTTATAATATCAGCTGCCTCTTTTGGTTCCCATTCCAGGCACGGGGACCAAAAGTGGTGGATTTTTATGAGAGTACTATGATAGTACTCATTTTATTTTTTAAAAAAACATGCTTTTCCATTTATGGCCAGTGTGGAATAAACAGTGCTGGTTGAAGCAACTGTTTTTGACCTTGATCTTTGGCTGTTCCACAGATTTCCTGATTCCTGGCTGGTTCATATTCCTTACCTTTTGAATATTTGGAGAACAGACATAATTTGTAATATGCTGAAGAAATTGCACAGGCAGGGTAGATTAATGTTTAAGGATCTGTCATTTATTGGGTTTTCTTTGAGTTTTAATTTAGCTTAAGGTTCATTTTTATATCAGCTCTGGGGACCATCAACATTGAACGGTATTAGGGAGATGGAGCGTTAGAAGGTTTTGAAACATATTTACAGTTAATTTCTCAAAAAAACACACCTGTACAGTAGACAAGTGTAGATTTCAGCACCTGTTTTGTGTTCATATAATACTGGGATGCCTGCCTCCACCCAAGGCAACTACTCTAGCTGAGGATTTGTCTCATTTACACCGGGTGTTGAAAGGAATACAGTGGTTGAATTATCTCTTACCCCTATATGTATTATGAACAACCGCTTATTGGTCATAAAAATAAATAGAGAATTTCAGGTGCTTCCCTTGCCTTTGTAAATTATGCTGTAGCAAGGTGTTGGAATGATTTGAAAGTCTAATTAAATACCTGATACTGTTCTTGCTACAACTGTTAGCATTTTTATGAAAAGCAAATAATATGTCTGTAAGCGCTAAAATAATGGAATATGGCTAACGGGTAGCTGAGTACACCAGATCTGTGACGTGGAGATAAGGAATATATTTGTCAGGCGGTGCTTAGGTGTCAGTTTCGTTAATGCCATTCTGTTTATGCATATGCCAAAGAGTGAATATACTTAGAGTTAATGTCTTCGAGGGTTGAAAGTAGTGTTCTAGATGCCAGGCCCTGAGAAAATTCTGCCTTCTTTGAAACACATCTCCTAGAAAAGCAGCAAGCAAATGCTTTAAGTACTGTACTTAACTGGAACATACCACCACACTGGCTGCTCAGAGTGGTTGTGTTGCTGTGTGCAGCATCCAAATAATCTTGGGAGAATATATCTCCTCTAGCACCATAGATATGGGACCAGCTCAAATTTCTATTTGCCTCCTGGCAAATAGAAGGGCAAATAGAAGGGGAAGAAATGGAGGCAATGATAGAGTTTATTTTCTTGGGCTCCTTGATCACTGCAGATGGCGACTGCAGCAACGAAATTAAAAGACGCCTGCTCCTTGGGAGGAAAGCAATGGCAAACCTAGATAGCACCCTAAAGAGCAGAGACATCACTTTGCCAACTAAGGTCAGGATAGTCAAAGCTATGGTTTTTCCAGTAGTGATGTATGGAAGTGAAAGCTGGACGATAAAGAAGGCTGATTGCTGCAGAATTGATGCTTTTGAGCTGTGGTGCTGGAGGAGAGTCTTGAGAGTCCCCTGGACTGCAAGGAGATCAAACCTACCCATCCTGAAAGAAATCAACCCCGAATGTTCACTGGAAGGGCAGATTTTGAACCTGAGGCTCCAGTACTTTGGCCACCTGATGAGGAGAGAGGAGTCCTTGGAAAACTCCCTGATGTTGGGAAAGATTGAAGGCAAAAGGAAAACAGGACGGCAGAGAATGAGATGGTTGGATGGTGTCATCGATGCAACCAATATGGATTTGACCAAACTCCGGGAGGCAGTGGAAGATAGGAAGGCCTGGCAAGCTCTGGTCTATGGGGTCACGAAGAGTCGGACACGACTGAACAATTGAACAACAACAACAAATCTTCATTTGTATTTTCACCAATCCAACGAAATATAAGGTTATAAGGATCCAGTTTACCATTGCTTTGGTTAGCACTCCATGCTCTAGCAATGTCTTCTGAATGCTAACCAGGGCATTACTGTATATTGCTAGTGCAGTATCTGCGTCCAGCCTCACTCACCATATTAGCTATCTTTGTGCTACCTTGTGAGTAATGATATTGAAGTAACGTTTGGTTGATCCTTAATTGTTCTTTGATAAGTTCAATTCAAGTTGGCTACCTCTTGAATCTCTCTTTTTGTTAGCCAAATTTCTGGGACAGCTAGTACTGTACATCAACAGTCTGAATAGTTCCATCTGAAGGAAATACTGATTTCATTAGTAGAACTTGCATGTAAATAGCACTGCATAGATTTGAAGCTTTTGACTGGGAGACCGTCTTTGTGGCCATGTAGCTTCCAGCAACGCTCCTGGGACCACCAGCAGCACGGTCAGTCCAGCTGGAAAGTGGGGTTCAGCTATGCTTTCTATACAAGCTTTCTTGGGAAAGGTCTCAAGGAGAGATGAGCATTAGGTTGTCAGTGGACTATTGAGGCCCCACCGTTCCCTTATGGTAGAGAGTGAGCATTTCAGCTCATAAGTGCATCCAACGGCAGCAGTCTTTGCACTGGGGATTTACAGCTGCCATACCTGTACCTAGGTGGGACGGGGGTGAACCAAAGCAAAACGAAACAAAACAAAACTGGAATTAGATGACTAGTTACCTCCTGTTCTGATACCCACCCACCCCATTTGAGTTTCGTGGCCGGGGATAGACATCAGGGGTAGCGCAGGTCAAAACTTGGCCCTCATCCCCACCAAAGGTTGCTGACTATTCACTCCAAGCCTCCTTTATGAAAGATCCCTAGTGGATAATTCAATTCTCTTGAACAACTCCAAGTTCAAAGAATCTTTTCATGCCGTCTTCCTGCACATTGAGGTTTCCTGGGTGTTGGGAAGCCCAAGGTTTTGGTTGCAGAAAACTCCATGGATATGGGGTCACAGAGAGTTGGTCACAATTGTAATGGCACAACACACACACACACACACACACACACGGTTTCCATTACTAGCCAAGGACATTTCATGGGTAGGAATGGAATTGATTGGGTAGTAATGCATTCCCAGTATCTGGTGCTAGGAGGTTGTTGGGCGGCGGACAAAAAACATGCAGTACAGTAGGATCCCTCTATGTGTGAGATTATGATCCACGGATTCATTTATCCGCTACCTGAAGATGCTAAATTAAAAAAAAATATCCCAGAAACACATACTGTATGTATAAATTCAGGTTTATTTTCAAGAATGGGCCACCTGTTTGAGCCAAGGAACATGTATTGCGTTTGGTGCTTACACATTTTCCTGCGTATCAGGATGAAAGGCTTTGAATCTATTCCCTGCAGATCCTATGATCCTACGGTACATGGAATTTTATTGTGTTGCTGGGTGAATAGTAGGTTTATCCATTGAAAACAAATGGCCTGGACAAAATACTAGGCATGCTATCTGTTGCTTTCTCTGACATAAATTGGTTTTTAGGGATATATGATGTACTGTATTTCTGCCAGCAAACTGATTGGACAGGGAAATGTTCTCTGACAAGTTTGGGACCTTATTTTATGGGGTGTTTTGTCAGACTAGGAACTGCTATTTTAAATCTTAATCAATAACAATGCTTTGTTAATTCCTGGAATGTGTTTTATGTATTGGGTAAACTGCTGTTTGCAAATGCTGGGATATATTAACCAAAGCAGATAATCACTAGCAACAGAATAAACATAAGGTTTGCAAAAAGCTATCCTCAGTAGCTAGAAGCAGCTACTGCTTTGTGATATTGCATTCAGTGCCAAAAATGAAGTAATGATATTATCCATGCATCTGTAATGCAGGCCAGTTATTTCCAAAAATCATGTAAGTATTATTACTTTGCTAAGAGTCTGTGCAGTATGATTTATTTAATGCATTCCAGTCCCTATAATGTTAAGATGTAATTGAGATGGGTATTGGAAAGAGAGCACAGTCTGCAGTCTTCGGTAATGAATCATGATTTGAGGTCCTTGCAATTTTAAAGACATCTAAAGGACTATGAAATGTTTATAGTACAGTTTACACTTAGGAAAGGTTAAAAGTACAGTGGATCTAGTGAAATGAAGGCCACTATCAGAAGTAGTAGAAATTTAGAACTTGTTTTGAAGGTACCTGAACTCATTTTGCTTCTCATGGGCCAAAGTTATCCCAGCGTGAAATGTTTCTCTACTAAAAATGTGATGCAGAAACCCAGCTAAACAGAAGTTAAAAAAATTTAAAACAAAACAAAACAAAACAAAAAATCAAGAAATGTTTTAATAGGGCTTTGTAAGTGAGATAGTTATGCAGCGGTCTTACAAAATCTGCTCCCCCAGTGAGTTTTCAAGGATGAATGAGGATTCAACCACTGTTCTCCGGAGTCCTGGTCTATCTCTCTATCCTCTCTTTAAACTGTTCTGGGAATTTTGCAACTGGAACTAAGAGCATGTTAATGCTTGAGGCAAACGTTTCAGGTTTGCAGAAGGACATTTCAAAGGAATCTCATGCCCAAGTCCAGAAGGCCCATCCCCAAACAAAGCAAGCTGATTTGTGTACTCATGAAGACTAAGGAAGCCCCTCGTGTGACACTTGCCTGCTTTCATTAATTCCACACCCTAAATCCTACAATTTTGTTTGATCCTGATTTTGTAGATTTCTGTCTAATAAGTCTGTTTACCGTCCTGCCTCAAAGAAGCCTGAAGCTTTGTCCTATAAATAGGTAATCTTCCAGATCATTTATGGCATTGCTGTGTGGAAAAGTGTGTGATCGCATCAACTGATCTGCACAACTTTGTTCTTTCCATGCTGGGTTTTAATTTTCCTGGGGATTGTTCCCCCCACTCACCATTTTAAAAAATAATGTCCAGTGTTTTTCTTGAAAGCCACAAACTATCTTTTGATGACCTGCTGAAGTTCTCTTTTCCTCCTGTTGTTTTAATTGCTGTGTATAAACACACACACACACACACACACACACACACACACACACAGAGTTGTCAAGGTGTCTTACAAGGATGGTTGAGGGTCTGGAAGAAATGTCTTACGAGGAACGACTTAGGGAACTGGGAATGTTTCGCCTTTCAAAAAAGAAGGCTGAGAGGGGATGTGATAGCTATGTTTAAATATTTGAAAGGATGTCATATTGAAGAGGGAACAGGTTTGTTTTCCATGGCTTCAGAGACCAGGACTCAGGGAAATGGTTTCAAACTACAGGAAAAGAGATTCCATTTGAACATCAGGAAGAACCTCATGACAGTTAGAGCTGTTCAGCAGTAGAATATGCTGCCACAAAGGGTGGTGGAGTTTCCTTCTTTGGAGGTTTTTAAGCAGAGACTGGATGGCCATCTGTCGGAAATACTGTGATGTGGGTTCCTGCATGGCAGGGGGTTGGACTGGATGGCCCTTGAGGTCTCTTCCGACTCTATGATTCTATGATTCTACACCCCTGACCCACCAGGCAGGATTTTTCAGTGTGGAGCACACAAACAGTGCGTAATTAGCAGCGGTGGAGCCTAGTGGCAGCAATTTGGCTGTTCCTTTTCGAATTGGAACCAACCAATGTTGTGGAACTCTTGTCCACCCCTGATTGATGGTGTCCTTCTGTTTATCTGCAAAGGCGTGATTTGACCTGGAGGGTTGTGTTTCCTTTTAAAGGAAAAGAGAGTGTAGACACCCACTGAAAGCCAAAGAGTATAGCAAGATGACCTTTCCCCATAATTAAGTGAATAAAATTGTAACTGCAAAATTCCATTTGTTTTGTTTTTTAGTCTTTCTCCAGAAAGACCCCCCCCACCCCCAATCTTTAGGTCATAGACTGCTTCTATAAGCCACTTCACACAAAGAAGTAACTGTTGGAACACAGTCCAAGGGATTGGACAGATTCCTGGAGGAGAAGTCCATCACAGGTTACAAACCATGATGGAGATGTGTCATCTCCAGGCTTAAAACCGGGGTACTTCAAGGGCCAGATGCAGGGGAGTGGTATCAGGAGACAGAGATCTAGTCTCATGCGCTCCCAGACGCATCTGGTGGGGCCACTCTGAGATTCAGGAAGCTGGACTAGATGGGCCTTTGGCCTGATCCAGCATGGCCCTTCTTATGTTCTTATATAGCCCCTTTTAATTATTTCTGTAAATTCAGCTCTACGTGTTAGGAAAAAGGAGTGCTCTAGTGAACCAGGGTCTCAGGAACAAGATTTGGCAAGGTGGCATATCCCAGTATTCTGTTGTTTAGCCATTTGAGCTATTTTAACTGAGCAAAAGTTAAAACCTTTTCTCTATGTCCAGGGTGCTTGTTCTTCGCATGCAAGAAGGCATTCAAATATTGAGCCGCCTGCTGCAGTTTGAAATGGAACAAGCCACACACCTGGGTCATCATTGGATTGTGCTCTATAAATTGTCCTTGTTCAGAGCACAGGCAGAAGGGAGGTGAGAGGATACGGCCATGCTTCTGCTACAATATGGAAGCCCCTGTGTCTCTTTCTGAGAATCATGGCTTTATATTATCATTGGAATGAGTCCCAAGTGTCATATTTTATATAAAAGCATTTGTAAGTGCAAATGTAAGAGTTAAACATAGCAAAAAGCCAAGCATTCATTTAACTATCCACCTGAGGAAAGCATTTCATGCTGGTGTGTAGGGTGTATTCTTCAAGGACAGTATTTAGAGTTTTCTATAAACTTGTCCGAAAAGGATTCCAGTGCATTTCCCTCCTTGTTGCAAAATTAATACTGAAGGAGAGAGATTCTTTTAAAAACTATGGCCTTGGTATGCCTCTTGAGTAGGCAGTCAGCAGTGGTAGTGATTGTGGTAGTGTCGGTAGGTGTTCCTACCTCCTTCCCTTTTCAAGTGGGTGTTGTCCTAAACAGCAGGTGAAAGCATGGCTGACCATTATGTTCCATATGTTCCATATGCGGATTTTATTCTTCTGAAACAACCCTGAAGTACTGCTGATGGGATGACATTCTGGACTGGTTGCCTAGACCTTTGGCAAGTGCTGGTATTAAAAGGTAACCATTACTATGGGCACCATTTAGGAACACTGAACAGTGGTTCAGGCATCTATCTGCCAGCATAGCCAGGGGTTGGAAGTTCAATTCTGCGCGCCCGCGCCCGCCCCCCGATACCTCCTTGACAAGGGCTGGACTCAATTATCCACAGGCTCCCTTCTAGCCCCCCAATTTGACGATAACGAGGATGACGGTGATTTCTAATCTACTTATTCATGGTTCAGACCATAGCTTGAGGATAAATAGATACAAATAACCAGCCATTGATAATTAATTCCTTTATTCAACAACAATCTTTTTCTCCGATATTCCCACAAATTAGTAAATGAAAACCATTATTAGTTATTTCTTTGATAGCTGAAATTATCTCTCTTTTTTCCATGCAACAAAGAATGACTAATTATTGGAAAAATCCCTACTACTCAAATCACGGTTAAGAATGCATTTGGCAAAACAAGCCAAAATTTTTTTTTTAAAAAAAGTATATAATCTAACAGAAAAACAAATCACCAGATCTGTCACAATGTTTTGTGGGAACTGGGAGAATTGATTACATTTAAAGATTTCTGTCAAGAGGACCAGACTGCAGTCCGCTGAACACGGTTACGCCATATCATTAAGAAGGACAAATCCTGACAACCATCTGATTCAGCTTCTGCCCTGTTGCTCCGCGAGTGAGAACTACAAACACCAAAGGCCCCAAAGTAATCAAGACAGAGTGGCGGGAGGCGGGGGTGAAGAATAGGGTTGTAGATGGAGCATACGCAACGCTAGAAGGAGAATGTTATTTAAAACTAGTTCTTCACCTTTGCGTCTTGGGGGCACAAATAGGTCTCACCCCTTTATGATGTACTAGATCCCTCAAGACAACGCGGAGATGTGTATCGAAGGTCAATAGTTCCCGCCCCCTTGCCTGGCCTTGACAAAGAGTGATGGAGCTCATTTCAAAAAGACAGCATGGGGCACCTGCCAACCAGTCTATTAACAGGCAAGAGACCTCTAGCAAAAGCAGCTACGTTGGCAGGAAAGGAACGGTGTTAAGTAAACATGTGCTCATATTTATCATACTAGAATGAAATGCATAAATCTTCAGGGCAAATTTCGTCTCCTCATTCAAAACGTTACTTCATCCTGTCTTTTAAACTGTAGTTCAAATGGTGCCCAATTTCTTCAGAAATATTATTAAATCTTATTTTCTACGACTATGAACGCATTTCTCTGGACTGCCCTACAACTATGCAATTTCCTCTATTTCAAATCTTGGCAATGACTATTACTTTTATTTTTAAACAACCTTCCTCATTTTTATCCAAGATTCAAACATGTAACTTTAGCATGTTTGGGGGTCAATATTCTGACTTCTGGGCCCTGTTGATTTAAATGCCACAGTGGAGCTTGCAGATTATTTTAAAAGGTGAGAAACCACTTCTAAGAATTTCCAGGGGTAACAATTCACTTAATTCTCAGTGGGGAAAGGTTTCAGAATTAACAATTCATAATTCCTCTCCACAGTATTAAATAAAAATAAAATAAAAACCTCTTTCTCGTAAAAAGAACTGAAAAGGAAGAAATGTATAGAAGGGAGTGGTACTAAGTTTCAATGTATGGGCATGAAATATAATCAGAATCATTTTTAATGCTCTGTATTTTCTCAAAGGAATAAATCCATCTTGTTCTTGCATTGGAGAGTTCAGTTTGTACCCCAAGACGGCCTTTTCCTGACAATCCTCTCCAATCCTCTGTTTCGATGTTTAATGCTACTATATTCCCCAAGTACAGTGGTACCTCGGATAACGACTGCCCCAGATAACGAATTTTTCAGATAACGACTGCAAATTTCTGTGTATAGGACTGCCTCTGATAACGAATTTTCCCTATGGGCTGACTCGGATAACGAATCGCAATTTCTAGGTATAGGTCTGCCTCGGATAACGAATTTTCTCTATGGGCTGCCTCAGATAACAAATTTTCCCTATGGACTGGCTCCGGTAACGAATTTCCAGCATGCATCAGTAAAAAAGAGTTATCCCAGGTGGCACTGTATCTGTACCTTTAAAGTGTACTTTATAAAGAGTTTTGAGCAAAAAACCAGGTGTCTGTGCCTTTTTCCTAGACTCCTGAACAGATTAATCAGCTTCCCATTCATTCCTATGGGAAACTGTGTTTCGGATAACATCTAACCTCGGAGAACAAAATTAAAGTCGTTATCCGAGGTACTACTGTATATATTTGAGAAGAGCAATACACTTTTGGCTTTTTGGCTGGTGGAAGACCAGTTTCAGAAGAAGTGAAAAGAACAATTCAAAAGATCTCAGCCAGAAGTAAAGGAGAGGGCAATCTCAGGCCATTATTCCTCTTGGTAGTAGAATCTCACAAGTCTCTGTTTTCACCTATTAAACACTGGTAGGAACAATGCTGCTGTTGAGAATAAAGCTGCCTGCAGCTTCACACTCATGATGAGTATATATACATGCTGAAATCCTGTTATACAGTTCTGCTTGAATAACATCGGCGGCGGCAGCACTTTGCTGCTGATTCAAGGTTTTGTTTCTGCAATCCCAGGCTACATGTGGTTCATGCACAACGTGATGAAGTTCTCTGCAGCAATTGTGACTCACAACCCCCCCATTAATTAGCAACAATCTGCCAGTGATATTATCCCTCTAACAAATGAGGACCATGGCATGGAACAAACGCAGAAGGGTGCAGTTGTGCTCTTGTCTATCTTGTGCGTATCCCAAAGGCATCTGGTCGGACACTGTTTGAATCCAACAATGGATTACATAGGCCTCTGGTTTCACCATAAATACCTATGTTCTTCCCGTCCTCTCATTTCTTCCCATACAACTTCCAGGTGACACAAGGGAGAGAGCTGCTGCATAAAGCTATTCACAACTGCCTCAGGATGACAAGAAAATGTGAGAAAAACTCAAGGAAAACTTTTAAAAAGCAGTTCAAACTTGGATCTTTAAGAAGCATTGGGCAATTGCTATTGTTTGTCCTGTGCTCCCCTGCGATATGATGTTTTTTTTTTGTCATTATTTGGTTTTGTGCCTCTTGACAGATTATTTGTATTTAAAGTGGTAACTTGTATAAAGGAATTAATTCGTTCCAAATGAAATTATGTTAAGCAAATTTTTCTTTATACAACTTTCCCATAGGAATACATTGAAAATGGAGTAATCCCATTTTTATGTTGTACGGATTTGCCCCAAAGGCAATTTCTCTTAAGCAAATTTCCCCTATCTCTGGAATTTTTTATGTCGTACAGATTTTATGTTATACAAACTGTTTGTTATACAAGGGTCCACTGTACTTGTATTTAGTTGTTTCTTTATTGTATTATTGGGTTGACTTTTATTTCTTGTGTTGGTTTTAACTGTTCATGTGACCCTATTGAGAAAATGGGTCACCATATAGAAATATAAAAATAAATAAAATAAATAAGTAAATGAGAACCACATGACTTCAGTAGCAGTGACTTGTTCCTGAATAGAAAAAGCAGGAAATGATGTATATGAAGTGTTTCAACAGCACGAGCCTTTGTCTGGAATAACCGTTTGCTTCAACTCACAAGGATGGAAGCAGTCTGGGCAAAAATATAATATTTCCAAAGATGTATTGAAAACTTGACACAAACACAAACATTTATTTTTACATTGTAAGAAATACAATACCCTCCTGCTTAAAGAAAAAATTCTGCAAGGGATGGCAGTCTCAACACACCTCCAGACTACAAAGAAGAGGATCCGTTTGTACAGCCAGAACTCACACAGGGGCTCCTTGGTCAGCCTTCAAGCACACTGTGCAAATTTGCAGTGTCTCAGAAGTGACAGCACAGTATCAGTTGCACCCAGTGTGTAAATGTGTCAGAATTGCTCATCATCCGGTGCAGTGATCCGGAGAGACAGTAATCTTCTGTGCAAGTAGACCTTCTGTGCTAACACAAGCATCATTAATGACTTTATTCATTTCTCCTAGCCTCTCCTGGTTCAGTTTACTTCTTCCGTTCCTTCATTCAACTGATAATCTATGTCCGCAGTCAAAATGGGAGGCAGCATTTTCGCCAAGGTTTTAAAAAGAAATGACATAAAATCCAGTATTTAATACCTTAACTGGTATTTTATTAGGCCAGCTCTTCTGATTAGGACCGTGAGCAAAGTAGAATATTGTGCCAGCTACAGGGTACTTGAATTAACAGGATTATTAAACATCAAGAAGACTTGGTTTTGCACACTGGATAATTTTGCAAATTTGAAGGTGTCTGCTCATGTCTTAACCAACTGATCAGCAAAGATACAAGGAGTGAGGTCTAATGGAAGATCCAACTAGAACAGACTCCATATTGTGACAGATGTAATGGGACTGTGACAGGACATACCTAAAGGTAACGAGCATGTTCCTTCAGATGAAGGAAACTTAAATCATGACTTACCTATTCTACAGTTTACATCTTCTCTAGTTGGGGACTTATATTTGTGTTTGTTATTTCAATAATGTACACCAACATGTTATACTTATAATGTATTATATAATGTATTACTGAAAAGTGTGTGTGTGTGTGTGTGTGTGTGTGTGTGTGTGTGTGTGTGTGTGTGTGTGT
>JAHTLZ010000161.1:2871841-2885183 GCA_023846285.1 Phrynocephalus versicolor | reverse complement strand
CTTACTTACTTACTTACTTACTTACTTACTTACTTACTTACTTACTTCAGGATCATCTTATACACAGAGGTAAGCCAAGGCTCAAACCATGCATTTGGGTTAGTAATTTTGGGTTGAAAAAGTGGGGGTCATCTTACACATGGGAGTATCTTACAGATGGAAAAGTACAGTACTTCAAAAACTTGTATACTGCCTGGTAGGTTTGGGGTACTACTCTAGGTGGTTTATATCGAAAGAAACAATCAATGAAGTATAGCAAACAAAAGGCATCAAATAATCGAATAAAAAGGAACAAACAAAAACTGTGCATAAGACTAAAGAAACCTAAACAGCACCAAGAGGGTGGAAAGATCTAAGAAAATATTTAACTGAATATGCCCCGAAAAGCTTCTTCAAACACCCTAGTTTTAGCACCCTCTTAATGGGAGGAGGGGCCCAATGAACAGCCTGGGCTGAGCCTCAACCAAGATCCGAGTCGTTAATTAGAGGTTCTAAGATGAATTAGAAGTGGATATGCTTTTACTGCTCGAATTTTGTTGGGCCTGAGAAGCCAAGATTTGTGTCCTAATCAAGTCAACACCTGACACCAACCCATGACCTAGGAAGGTTCACTGCTTGCATCTGCATTATGCCTTGGTATCTAGACAACATAGCTTTGTCTTCTCTTTTCCACTGTAAGGAGCACACGTCCTCAACTTACAAGTAATACTGTCAGCAGCAGAAAAACTCAAAAGATGCCACAACGAGTGATTTCTTTTAACATACTCGGCATTCTAATGCTGCACATTTTTGTACAAGGAGTAAAATCTGTATTAAATAATGTATCTAATAAAATACACCAGCTTTATGTGTGTTCTCATGCTGAGCACAAAGTCAACATCTAAAAGTTTGCCGCTGGTAAGAGAATATCAAACAGAACTCTTCAAACAGGTTTTGGAAAATACGGCAGAGATGAGGTTTCCAAGGTCTCACTGCTTAGGTGCTTTATCGAGGGAGTTGCAGAGAACAAATCATGTTTAGGGTCACTTTACAAAAGTCCCCTCAGGCCCCCCTCTTCCAAACACACACCTCATTCATTATACAGCTTTATAACCTTCCTTATAGAACTGGCTAGAGGTTAGGGATGCAGGAAGGCAGACCATAATGATCTGAATTGCCCTTGTGCTCCAGATACGAGCTTCCCAGAATGCAAGCCAAATGGGAGTTTTTATCAAGTTTATTAAGCAGCATCTTCAATTACTCAGGCAGAGCCCTTAGATTATGCAGACATGGACCAAATTCCATTAAGTGATTTCCCAAGATCCCCCAAATTATTCCAGCCAAATCAAATCTGCTGCAGAGTCAACGGTGCAGAAAAAGAAAAGGCCAAACCAACAGTTCACAAATCTGAGGTCGGTGAAGACAAATAAAACTCCAGGCACATATTTCTACTCAAGATAAAACAGCTCTTCCTTACTGCCTTGCCCAGGCTAAAATTAGTGTGGCAACCCATCCGTGACCATGTCATTTGGGGGATGCCATCCTGAGATCATTTCAGCAACCAAGCGCAGTTCAGATATAAACTTTTGATGTCCCACAGAACTAGTGAATGCATATATAGGAAATAAGCATTCCATATTAAAAGGAAGGTGGTTATACCATGCACCTAGCCCCTTCTAACAGGAGTTTGGAGTGTATGGCTCTCAGGGGAGTGTCAGTCTGCCGTTCTTCAGTCTCCTTCATCCTGGCTTTGCTGACTAAGGTTCCTGGATGGATGTACGGATGGATGCATGCATGCATGCATGGATAAGTATGTATATATGGATAGATGCATCCATGCATGCATGCATGGATAAAATAGGATACTCTAAAAGTAACTAAAGAACCACAGTTTCTGAACTCTGCCTTAAAGGAGGATAGAATACCCGTTGGTGGCTTCAGGCATCCTGGAAGCAAGGGAATAGTGATATAGCCTGTACTGGATGGGATTACTCTCCCACTGAAAAAAAAAGATGTTCACAGCTTGAGGGTGCTCTGGATTCCTCCCTGAGCCTGGATGCCTAGGTCTCAGCAGTGGCAAGGGGTGCGTTTGCAAAATTAAAACTAGTGTGTCAGTTATGTCCATGTCTTGAGAAATCTGCTTTAGCCACTCTGATGCACAACCTAATGGTTTCCCAGCTGGGCTACTATAACACACTCTATGTGGGGCTACCAAAGGGAAGTCTGAGGAGGCTTCCATGGGTCCAAAACGCAGCAGCTAGATTGCAGGTGGTGTTGGAGACATGGATCACATAATATCCTTATTACAGCAGCTCCACTGGCTGCCAAACAGTTTCCAGGTACAATTCGAAGTGCTGGTTTCAACCTACAAAACCCTAAATGTCCTGGGTCCAAATTACCTACAAGATCATATTTCCGAGTATGTGCCGGCTCAGGTGCTAAAGGAGAGGCCTTTCTCTCGGTCCCACCACCATTACAGCCACCTCTGATCAGACATAGGAGAGGGCCTTCTCTGTTGCTGCTCCCAGGTTTTAGAACTCCTTCCTACTGGAGGCCAGGCTGATAGTGTCCTTCCACAAGCAGGTAAACAATGCAATTCCATGTGCTACATCTTATTGTTGTAGCTCCCTGCCACAAGATGTAGTGATGGCATCCAGCCTGGAGGCCTTCAAAAGGGGATTGGGCAGATGCCTGAAGGAAAAGTTCATCACAGGTTATAAACCATGATGGAGATGTGTCATCTCCAGGCTTAAAACCAGGGTACTTCAAGGGCCAGATGCAGGGGAGTGGTAGCAGGAGACAGATATCTAGTCCCGTGCACTCCCAGAGGGATTTGGTGGGGCCACTGTGAGATACAGGAAGCTGAACTAGATAGGCCTTTGGCCTGATCCAGCATGGCTCTTCTTATGTTCTTATGTTCTTATTGTTACCCCTCTGGTCCAATTTCTAGCACCATTAAACAAAATATGACACTGAACCAATCATTTTCTCTATCCATAAGAAAGATTCAAAAGATATGGCGAACCCATAAGTTACCATGTCAAACTAAGTATTGTCTCAGAAACACACACAGGATAATAATTTAACTACAGCTTGGGTTAGTTCACATTCAATGTTTAAGCATGGTTAATGCTTTAAAAAAAAAAAAGCATTAACCATCCTATCTTCCTGCCTCAAAGGGATTCACAAATAATCCACACCCCTTTAAAAAAGGAAACAATTAAAAAACACAGTTATTTCAAGTGCAGAAGAGCAGGTAAGAAAAGTTGAAAGAGAAAGCAAAGGAAACAAAAAGAGAAAGCAAAGGAATCAACAAGAAAACTGGGGGCATGGCCGTCGTAGCTGGGAAATTCAAAGGCTGAGATTGTTAATATCATTAAATAAAAACAATTAAACCAGAAAGGTATATTTACAAAGCCAGCCTAATTCCACAACTCTCTTTCCCCTTTCTTTGGAACATTCTCACAACACTTTTCCTAAGCTAACTTTCGGCATTTTGTCTGTTCTTACGTTGGACAACACAACTTCAGCAGCTCCAGCCGAGTTTTATTGACGGGAGTATTTTGCACAAATAACCCAAACTCATTTTAGATTCACTGGAGTTTTGGTGCAAAGCAGGAGAGCTCTGAATGCAAACCTGCCTTATTTGCATGATATAATTGCGTGGCTTGAAGGAGCTTAATGAAACAAACACAAGTCAGTGCTGCCCTAAGATCTCAAACACTTGTGTGCATCAACTTACAGTAGTTTTCCCTCTTAGTTCATTTTATTGGCATTCAGTATGCACCGCAACTGCAAGACAACGCCCGCCAGCTAAATCTCTGACAATGAGCGTTCCTAACTACCTCAATGTTTAAAACAAACTTGAGACCTGAAATTTATATGCAAGTGCACAGTTTCAAATCAAACCATATCATGTTAGTTTAAATCAGGCATTTCCAAACTTCGACCCTCCTTTTATTTTACTCTTATGTTAGTTTATTGTTGATGATTCATTTAGTTATACAGTGGTACCTTGTATAAAGGAATGAATTTGTTCCAAATGAAATTGTGTTAAACAAATTTTCCTTTATACAAGTTTCCCATAGGAATGCACTGAAAACAGAGTAACCCCTAATCGCAACCATTTTATGTTGTATGGATTCACCCCATAGGCGATTCTGAGTTGGGTTCTGAGTAGTGAGTTGAGTCCAACTCTTTCGGCAAAAACCCAAGTCAAGTCCAAGTCGAGAACCTAACAGCGGGTACTCCCACTTGAGTCCCCGTCACTGTTTTTGAAACTACAGTACGTGCATATATAACCATCTGAGTACAGTGGTACCCCGACTTAAGAGCAGCTCGACTTAAGAGCAATTTGACTTAAGAGCGGAAAACTGTTGGCGTTCTAACTGCTGCCTTACAAGTTTAAGATATGATCTGCTCAAATTACAAATATTTTATTTTTTATTTTTTTAACTTATTTAAGTTTTTAGATAGGTACCCCAACTTAAGTGGACCCTCATATAACAAATGGTTTGTATAACATAAAATCTGTACAACATAAAAAATTCTGGAGATAGGGGAAATTTGCTTAACAGAATCGCCTATGGGGTGAATCCATACAACATAAAATGGTTGTGATTAGGGATTACTCTGTTTTCAATGCATTCCTATGGAAAATCTGTATAAAGGAAAATTTGCTTAACAGAATTTCATTTGGAACGAATTAATTCCTTTATACAAGGTACCACTGTAGTTTGACTTAAGAATATGCATTCGGAATGGATTAAATTCGTAAGTTGAGGTACCACTGTATAAAATATGGGTTTCTTTGTTTTCCGCCAAGAAATATCCAACAGCCTATCACCAAGATACCATTTGTCATAAAACAAGAAACAAGGCAATAATAATAATAATAATAATAATAATAATAATAATAATAATAATAATAATAATAATAATAATAATAATAATAATAATAATAACAACAACAACTACTACTACTACTACTACTACTACTACTACTACTACTACTACTACTACTACTACTGCTGCTGCTGCTGCTGCTGCTACTTAAGTCTTAATTGCCCTATGCCAGTTTCAAAGTTCACATCACCACGTCAAGAAGAAAATGCAGAAGGAGGGTTAGGACAAGTCTCCTACAGAAGTGCAACCCGCAATCTACAGGTTTTCCAGTTGTAATGCTTCATCTTCCAACTTCTCATAATTCAGATGGGGTGATGGGTATCAAGGCTTCTGACATGCACAGCAACACTCATTTGGAAAGAGGAAATCTTTCATATATCCTATCCCCTCAACTATTTTTATTACCTCTCTATGCAAGAACAATGAAGGTGAAGTATATAAAAAAATAAGACAACAGCCCTCTGATCATTTGCACAAGAACCTATTAAATGTGGAAGAACTTATTTCTAAGCAGACGGACACAGACAGCAGTAAGTTGTCCAAGTAGTATCTGCATTAAAAAAAAAGCAACAACAAAATGTGAACTGGCTTTAAATTTTTAAAAAAGGCAAAAAGTCAGCCACAACAGCCAACAAAATGAATCTACCCTGCACACTTTACAGGATAGATAAAATCTATCTTAAACAAAACAATTTTTGATAAAATAAAATCTAGTTTATGATTTTTGCAGACTAAAATCACTTTTTAATGACTAAAATCACTTTGTTGAAAAACATCATTGTTGGCGAAGAGTGCGGAGCACACCGCAGGCGTTTTATTTTATTTAAAGTAAATATTTTTAATATTTCAGTTTTATTTAAATTATTTCTTGTGTGGGTTTTTTAAGGCCTGCATAAGCCCTCTCAGCTTTTATGATCTTCTGGAGAGGACCTTCTCCTGGTTCCACCACCATCCCAAGAGCACTCGGTGAAGACATAAGACAGGACCTTCTGAGTGGAGACTCCCCAGCTTTGGAATACAATGCTTCCAGAAGCCAGGTTGAATCCCTCCCTGTTGCCCACAGAAAATTACTGGCGAGAGAATCAATCTGGGCAGAGAGAAGAGTGGAGATAAATGCAAGAAGGGAAGGGCAAGCAACACTGGGGAGAAATAAACTATATGAACAGATAAAAAGAACAGCTACCATACAGTTTGGCTTTAATTTTTTCTCAAAGGCTTTCACATCTGGGATGTGATAAGATGTTGTGTGTGAGTTTTTCAGGCTGTTTGACCGTGTTGTGGAGGTCTTTCTTCCTGACGTTTCACCAGCCTCTGTAGCTGGCATTTTCAAGGGCAAGGAGCTTAAGGAACTCCAGAACACAGAGGGAACTCCAGAGCACAGAGAGAACTCCGGGTTCCCTGAGCTCCTTGCCCTCGGAAGATGCCGGCCACAGAGTCTGGTGAAACATCACGAAGAAAATCTTCCAGAACACAGCCAAACAGCCCAAAAAAACCCCATCAGTTGGGCTTCAGTTATAACCCATTTTCTTGAAGAAACTTGCGGCTTCTCTAATAAGATTAAGATAGGAAATCTGATCAGCTGGAGACTATTTGCCTTTCAGTACCCTGAAAGTAATTTCAAGGGTTTTTTGTTTTTTTGTTTTTTGGTGTGGGAGGGAGTATCTGACCCTAAAAGATACAGAAGAGAAATGACAACAGCAAAATTTCCCTACAACCCATTGGGATTTGATGTGCTTTTTTTAAAAGTGAGAGTTGTGGGCTATGGGGTTGCTCACAGCAGTGCATCACACAAATGTGCTAGTGCAAATAAACACTCATAAACAAAATGACCAACCCACAATGGGGGTAACTCGTTCGATCCCCCTAATTATACCAAAAGGAAAGTGAGTCTGGCACCACATCTGGGTGTACTCTTTGGGCACCACTGTGGACCAAGCATCATGTGCTGCTATTTGTTTTCCTTCCTCCTTGGTGGAATGGGGTGAGGTGGGGCTCCCTCACAAAAAAAGCATAGGAAGAGACAGACAATGCTACATGGAAGGAGGGAAGCAGGGTGCCATTTAGAACTCCAGAGCACATCGGGGGAAGTGTAGCACTGCATAAGACTTCTCTTGCACACAAGGTCTGAGCAGGAAAACAGAGTTCTCTCCCACACCCGCTGAGGCCCTCAACAGAATATGTCTTAAAAGTTTGAGAAGAGGTGACCGTGTCAGTCTATCCTAGCATTTTAGGCAAAAATGAAAGAAAGAAAAAGAGAACAAAATGTTGTGGCACCTTAAAGACTAAAGGGCAGTGTAAATGCTAGCTCATGGCACAGTGGTTAAATGCCTGTACTGCAGGTAAAACTGTGCTCACGACCTGGGTTCAATCCCTGGTAGCAGGCTCAAGGTTCACTCAACCTTCCATCCTTCCGAGGTCGGTAAAATGAGTACCCAGCTTGCGGGGGGGGGGGAATGTGTAGCCTGCACACTGTAATTAAAAACTGTAAACTGCCCAGAGACTACTTGAAATGGTATGGGGCGGTATATATGCAGAACACTTTTGCTTTTTGTGGCCTGAAGTGAAATTATCCCCAAAAGCTCACACTGTACAGCATTCATTCATTCATTCATTCATTCAATATGTTACTATCTTGCCTTTCTCCCCCCACCCCCATCCCCCCCAAAACCCAAGGCAGATAACTAACTAAAATGTTTTGGCCGTCTTCATTTTTCATTATTCTTTTGTGTGCCTGATATTCTTTAAAATTAGGACACGCCAATATATTTTCTTGCAGTTTCTAATTTTGTATTCTAGTCACAAGTAGCCTACAGCAGTACTTGGGGAAGTTAACAGGTATACACTATAGCTCCCAGACCACAAACACCAGGGTACTGCCACTGACGCCGTAAATGGTCAGTTCTCAAGGATAGTTCTCTTCCAAGTTCTGTTTTTCCAGTATGATATTAACAATATTTTAAGAATATGATTTTACATTTCTACGTAGAAAATCAGGGAACCATGAAAATACAAAGAAGGTCTTCCAGGCAACATTTACAACTTTTTCTGATGCATGAGCTGTCTTACGCCTCCCTTCTACACTGAACCGATAATGATGCTACAATTAGTCTATGACACCATACTAAAAGCCATCCTACAGAGCATGACCTATGTTAGCTAAGCTAACAAAATGAATAATTTAACTCTCAGTCAGCAAGGATCCACTCCACCAATTGCACTACTTACCTGAACTTATTGGTTTTCCGATACTCAATACTTCAGCTGAAGATACCAGAAGGCTAATACGGAGGGGAAAATCCGTCGCAATTCTATCTTTAATTGCCATGACAGACGAAAAAGAGCACCCTAAAGAAATAGTAGGAAATACTTGCATTGTGCTCAATGGCATGGCTCCTTAATAGTTAGCACCTGCATATTTGTCCTTATGCTAGGCTGGATGTATATACATATTTCTAAACATATCACTCAGGTTTTACCACAATTCATGCAAAAATCACCAATTACACAGCCAAGAAAATGCACACTTATCAGTTCAGGCAGGAGTCTGGCCAGCCCTTTTTTTTTTTACAATTCTGACGGAAGATCACAGGGAAAGAGTGCCAGACTGCCTTGATGTGGCAAAGGTGGTGGTACTGGCATAAAGTATCTGGACACTTCAAATGAGAGGAAACAATGATGACCACATAACAGCTAGTTACTGTTAGAAACTGGACCCTGAGCTACCCAGGAAGACAGACAGACAGAGCAGAAAAATGCAGGTTACTCACCTGTAAGTTGAGTTCTTTGAGTGGATCTCTGTAAATACACACTGTGGGTCTTTGCGCCTGCGCGCACAAGTTCTCGGTCGTTCCAAAGCTTAAGGGGCATAAGCTGGTTAGTTCCCATCTGGTCCGCCGCTGACTGTTAGAAAGTCCGCAAGCCATGACGGAGAAAGGGGAGGCGGGTGGGTGGTGTGTATTCACAGAGATCCACTCGAAGAACTCAACTTACAGGTGAGTAACCTGCATTTCTTCATCGTGGACTCTGTGAATCCACACTGTGGGTGACTAGCAAGCTGACTTACCGGTGGAGGGTAGTCATGGTCGTACAGATGACAAGACTGCTTTGCCAAACGCAGCTGATCTTTGTGTCTGTACGTCTAGCCTGTAGTGTTTCAGGAACGTGGACAGGTGTGACCAGGTTGCCGCTTTACATATATCCTCTAAGGGCACTCCTTTCAGTGGAGGAGGATACTGCTCTCGTAGAATGTGCCCGAGGTGTGACAGGTAAGGGGGCATGTGCGATGTTGTAGGCCATCTTGATCGTTGTGACAATCCATCTGGAGATGGATTGAGGTGAGACTTGGTGACCTCGAGATGGTTCAGAGGTCCTGACAAAGAGTTTGTGTGTTTTTCTTATAGGAGCTGTCCTGGCTGTACAGAAGAGGAGCGCTCATTTAACATTGAGAGAATGCAGCTTCTTCTCCAGCTGAGTACTTGGGTTCGGGAAGAAGGTTGGGAGGATGAGTGGCTGGGACACATGAAAAGGAGATACTATCTTTGGCAGGAAAGAAATGTCCGTATGCAGTTCCACTCTGTCATGATGGAACTTAAGAAATGGTGGGTCCGCTCGGGGCACCCCATCTGGTACAGAGTGTCTGGAACATCGTGTCTGAGAGGCTCCACTCGTGGTTGTTTATTTATTTATTTATTTATTTTTACAACTTATATGCCGCCCACTACCCAAAGGTCTCTGGGCGGCTTACAATCAAAGAATTAAAACAGTTAAAAACCATCAAACAGCAATAAATAATTAAAACAACAATAAAACCTTATACTAAAAACATCACACTAAAATTGCCATCAGAAGACCCACAATCTAAATTATATCAATTAAAAAACTTCTGGAACAGGAAGGTTTTTACCTGGCACCGAAATGTCATCCGTGTTGGTGCCAGGCGGATCTCACTTGGGAGGGCATTCCATAGCTTGGGGGCAGCTGCCGAGAAGGCCCTGTGTCTGCAAGCCATCCCTCTTACCTCCTTGAGGGATGGCTCTTTCAAGAGGGCCCCCTGGCTTGATCTTAATTGCCGGGTAGGTTCATATGGAAGGAGGCGGTCCTTCAGGTATCCAGGTCCTAAGCCATTTAGGGCTTTATATGTCAAAACAAGCACTTTGAATTGGGCTCGGGCAGCAACTGGTAGCCAATGTAGGCTACGTAGAATCGGCGTGATGTGATCCCGAGCGGCCCCACCACTTACTAGCCGCGCCACACGATTCTGAACCAGCTGCAATCGCCGAACCATCTTCAAAGGCAGCCCCATGTAGAGCGCATTGCAGTAATCAATACGGGCTGTTACCAGTGCATGCGTAACTGTTATGAGGCTCCGTTCATCCAGGTAGGGGCGTAGCTGATATATTTTCCGCAGCTGGAGAAAGGCACCCCTGGCCACCGAGTCCACCTGGGCTTCCAGAGTTAGACCGGGGTCCAGGAGCACCCCCAAGCTGCGGACCCTGTCCCTTAGGGGGAGTGCAACCCCGTCCAGGACAGGGAAGTGGCCCTCTAACCTGTGTCTAAGGCGGCTGAGCTCGTCTGCCATGACACTGTTGTGTGACGCGATGTGGATGGCTACAGGGTGGATGTGTCTGCATATGCACCAACGCCACAGTTTGAGGGTTAGATATAGCAGAGATGTCGAATGGGTGCCTCCCTGTTTGTTCAGGTAATAAAGGGCCGTGGTGTTGTTGATTATTACTTGGACCATTTTGTGAGAAAGGAGAAGCTCGAATGCCCGAAGGGCTTTGAAAATGGCCAGGAGTTCGAGGTAGTTGATATGATGTGTTTTCTCTCTGGGTGTCCACCTGTGGTGAGTTGAGAGGTGCTTGCAGGTGGCCCACAGTGTGGATTCACAGAGTCAACGACGAAGAATAGCTGCTTATATTAAAGTTCCTCCCTCCCCCCACCTCTGAATCTCTGTGTGTGTGTGTGTGTCACACACAATGAGACAAAGCCATGTGCAGCTCAAAATTGAAAAAGTCTCTAATCAGCACTGAAATAACTACTGATAATGGCATCCCCATGGTGCAAGCACAATGTGCCTGGATTTAGGCCTTGCTATACTGTGTCACTTAAAGATTGTAAACCTTTGTTTATCCAGCGTAATACTGCAATATGGGAGCATGAGGAAGAGCAAAGACAAATACTGCACCACCCTTCTCATATGCTGCACAGGTGACCATTTTAGCCCTCAAAAATGCCATCCCAACCTTATTTCTTCGACTGCTCCTTACGCTCCTCTGTCCCATGATCTTAAGAGGGCCTGCAACTGAAACAGGGTTGTTTTTGCCTGAAAGACTCCAACTCATCAAGATAAACAGCTTGTCCTCACTCAACACTAAGATTTTAAAATGTTCACGTTCACTGAACTTCCATGGATTTAACACTCATTTACCAGCTGAAAAAAAAAGAAGACTCCTACTGGTGAAATGACACTTGGCTCAAGAGTTACAACACTGAATTTGTCAAAGTGGTCTGCACTACTACAAATCTTCATGATCAAGGAGTCTCTGGGGTCAAGAAATGGATTAGCACTCCAGTGTGCCTTTGTGTGAAAAACAAAAAGTGTGACGCCCCATACTATTAAAGGGGTATCTAAATCCCTTTACATTTAGTGATGATGTACAGCAGATGTTTTGGAGAATAAAAAACGCTCAACCCATCTGGGTGCCTTCATCTTCTGAAGGGTCTGGTTGCAAGGTGCAGGTATGTGCAGCAGCACCCGGCGAAGAGCACTCGCACCGCATCAAAACTAGTAAGCCACACGCATCTACGGCACAACACCATTTGTCATCTGTTGCTTGCTACCAAAGAGAGCAAGTTTGTTAATATCGTTTGACAGACTTGTGTAACATCCTAAAATGTTTTGAACAATGTAGTTTAGGTCACAATGCAATATTAATGAGAGAATAATGTTCCTGAACGCCAGGCTTAATATTTAATGAGTCTGAGCTCTGCAGGAAAAAAAAAAGAGGCAAAGGTTGGAAATCACAGCAGCTGTCAGGGACCCATGGAAAAATGAAAGGCTACCCACACCAAGGAAACTTTTCAGCCAAAATGCACACTGGGCTCTGACCTGCCAAATGATTTTTCCAGTGAGGGTCTTGCAATCATTCAGGTAAGTCTGATTCAGGGCTTCTAAAAGGGGTTAATAATAGAGTTTGCTTTGTGTGGCTGGCAGCTTCCTACGACGCTGTTAGCAAGGCGCCACTGGAGCTGCCCAGTCCTTTGACCCCAGTGAGAATGGTTGGGCCACTTACTTATCATCGTGTGATGCCAGGATCCTTCTGGCAGCGTAGCAATCTGGGAAGGGGCTCGAGCTGCCCATCCCCGCTCCTCCAGCAGCTGACTACTCCGTTGATGGGGCAGGATGGGGGCTCTCCCTGCCCAGTCAAGGAGTGGTCAGAGGCCTGAGGAGGCGGGGAAGGGCTGGCCAGACTCCTGCCTGAACTGGCGCACCACCGAAGCCGGAGGACACCAGAGCTGCGCAACAACAAGTATGTGGTCCAGCCAACCCAGGGAGGGGCAAAATCACAGACGGAATAGTACCTGCAGCACCTCTCTGACACCATCATACAAAGCTGCATGAAGTGCCCAACTCTAGCTAACCATCACCCACTATCATCATTTGCAAGAAAATTGATAGATCTGCCACGATCAATGGGGGCCATATGGTCGCCTGGGGCGGGGGGGGGGGAGAGAGAGAGAGAGCTCTGGTGAAGGAACAGCTCCCTTTGGGAAAGGAACATGACCCAGAGGCAGCATGAAATGTCCTCATTCTCACTTGTGCGGGAAGGCCCCAAGGGAATAGAAGAGATTTCTTTGCTTAGCCTGTAAACAGGATATTCTTGGGCATCCCATCCCCCAAATGGATCCACAGGAACGAAGCTCTAGGTCACACATGGTCTGGCACTCTTGATAAGCTCACCACCAACGAACTCAAGAGGCCTACATGAGGGTCTCCAGGAAGTCTCTCTCTCTGTCAATAATTATCCACACATACACCCTTCTCCTGTTGCCTACTGAACGGATGACCAATAAAAAGGCTTGCTGGGGAGGGCACTCCACTCAGAAAACCTGTGAGCGTGTCTGCTTCATCTTTCCTACACTCTGGAACATCTGAAGGGGGCACATAAACAATTCTTCACACGTCACCTTAGAACGTTAGTTATGTGACTTATACAGTCCTGATTTGGTGTCTGTTTCTTTCATACTGTGTTTATGGTTGTGGCCAAAAGGCAGGGTGTGTGAAAATAGCTTGTATGGATGACTGAGCCCAGCCCCTGTCAAGGAACCAAAGTGAGGAGTAGAAACCCCAACCTCAAGCTCCACAGCCAGATGGCTAAACCACTGAGCTGTCCAGCAGTTCCTATTTGTAATAATAATAATAATAATAATAATAATAATAATAATAATAATAATA
>JAHTLZ010000161.1:2847564-2862510 GCA_023846285.1 Phrynocephalus versicolor | reverse complement strand
TTATATTATATTATATTATATTATATTATATTATATTATATTATATTATATTATATTATATTATACAAGCTACCTTTCCTTCGGGCAGAGGTGATGAACCTTCGGCACTGCAGATGTATTGGACCACAACTCCCAAATTTCTGAGCATCTACTGCAGGCATGCCCAAACTCCGGCTCTCCAGATGTTTTGGGCCACAACTCCCACAGTCCTTTGTCACTGGCAATTTAAGCTTAGAATTCTGGGAGTTGTGGTCCAAAACATCAGGAGGGCCGAAGTTTGGGCATGCCTGATCTACTGTCAATGACAAAGGACTGTGGGAGTTGTGATCCAAAACATCTGGACTGCCGAAGGTTCACCACCACTGGGATCCAAGGTGGCTCACAACAGATAAAAAATAAATTAAAAAAACGTAATTTTAAAATACTATATAAATACATTGAAAAATCTCTCTATTCAAGCTGAAGAGCCAGTGTGGTGCAAGTCCGTGAACATGTGGCCAGCATAGCTGCAAGGAAACACTGTTTTACCTTCCCGGTTTTTAGGGAGGTACCTGCTTATCTACTTGCAGTTACATACTTTCGAACTGCTAGGTTGGTAGGAGAAGTTCTAAGACAGTTCTAAGACAGAAATAACCATCTTATGAGGGACAGGTGAATGAATGAGAGCCAATAAGGAGGACTTGTCACCAACTGTTGCTCCCAAGAACTGGGATTTGGTAAAATCCTGGCGCTGAAACTAGGAGATTTCTCATTTTAAATGAGGTCAATAGCCATCAGGTAGAACTCTCCTCCATGCCTCTGTCTCTTATAAAACTAATGTTCTTCGAAAAAAAAAATTTTCATGTTGTCAAAAAGATCAGTTGTGATCCTAGGCAGAAGTACCATATTTTTCCATCTATAAGATGACTCCCACTTTTCCAATCCAAAATTACAGTTTCGCAACCATTCAGTTCTCTTCTCAGCTTACTTCCGTGTATAAGATGGCCTTCAATTTTTAGTCTAACAATTTTACACAAAATATAGTCTTATACATGGGGAAATGTGGCACATCACCAAAAGAAAAAAAATGGGTGAAGAACATAATGGGAGACTGTGGTCTCTAATGTTGGAGAGAGAGAGAAATCACCTTGTGGGAAAGTTCTCCTATTATACACAACTCTATTTTGTTTTGGAAAGGAACTCTGTTATTTGGAAATGGGTTTTCATTTATCACACTGTCCCCAGGGAAGGGACATTGCTCCACTGAGATGTGGCGAATTCTCTGCAGGTTTCTTCACAGGAATCAACAGTGCAGGAGCATCTTGCTGACCAGGGACATATTTCTCATCTCCAAAAGTTCATGAGCCACAACGCTCATTGGCGCGACGCACGGCATGACGCCTCCACATCATCAGGTCCAGAGCTCAGAACTGTAGAAGCATCTTCCGACAGGCCAACGCTCATCTCAGCCACAGGCAAGGAAAGGACAGTGTGACAGCTGAGCATCCAATCAGCAGCATTGAATTCAAGGAAGTCAATATTATTCCCCACTATGCAGCTGAATTTAGAACAAATGAACTCCGCCTCGATGGCACACAGAGGACAGAACTAGCATACTACAGACTGGAATTTTGTATGAATATTCCCAGCATCCAAACACAGCTTTTAATTGTAAAAGTGACATCATCTTATGATCAAGGGCACTCTGTCCTTACCATAGGTCCCCATATGTAATATAACTACAAATCCCATAATACTCCATTATTAGCCATGTAGGCTGGGTCATCGGAAATGTGGTTATTGCACCTGTAGTAGCAAGGATAGGAAACTTTGATCTGGAGTCCTAAATCTTTTGGCACAGCTGCCAGATTCTTCCCTTTTCAAAAGCAAGGAGACACTCGTATAGATTTTTCAGTCTCAATTTTGTCAGCTTATTCAGAGATAGCTGTAGTTTTATAAAAGCAAAATACAGATTAACAGTACAATTAAACTGCGACATAAAACTAGCCCCCAAAGAAACAATGATTTGATTGAATTAGATTCTATAATGATGGATCTGGATGAACACTGCTGCAGTCTATGACATTTCAAGGTTTCAAAATTACCTTCAAAATACCTCCATGCAGTACCTAAAAATGGAAAGCAGTATCAGAGAGGGAGTCCAAGGAAAGTCCAGAGAACACCCTGAGATATGACCCAGGAATAAATGTACTACTCAGTCTGCCACCTACACAACAACAAGCTTTTGACAATATGAGGCTTCACCAGTTTCTCTACTGTATAAATCTGGGGTTTGGCATTGAGAGGTCTCCACACAATGAAGAAAAGCTAACACACCTGTCGTAAGAGCCTTATGCACACACTGTTAGTGATTTTATTTAATTAGGTTGGTCCTTTCCTTTTATTTTGCTCTCGGAGGAGTAGGGAACACTAATAAAATCAGGAGAAAACAGTCACATGGAAAGGGCACATTGAGCCTGCTGTTTTTTTTTTTCAAGCTGGAAACCACCACTCAAAGAATGAACCACTTTTAATGCATCTTGAAAGCATCTTTAGGTCTGACAGTGACTTTACTAAGAAAAGGAAACTCGATTTTTTAAAACACACAAAGAGATAAAAATGCAGCTATGTATGTAATACATGTCACTGTGTGTAAAAAAAGCCATAAAGCTCACTTAAAATACATGAATTCACACAACCAGGGTAGTTTCTGAATGTTACCTTTAAGTACTTTGGCAAAGAAGAACCGCTATGAGTGACAAAGTAGAATGGCTCTAAATTAAATTGCTAACATTAGACTTTAAAAAAAAAAAACAAGAGTATATCTCAATTTTACAGCCTTAGGAACACAGTAGCTTTTTACATCTGCTAAGGTATGAAGTGCCCAAAGAAACCTCAAGCAAAAACTGGTTTTGATGCATGCAGTTTTTGACACCATCCCATTCTAAACATTCATATCTCCAAGAGATGAAATTAGATGAGCAAGGTCTCTATTTGCTCTGTCAAGTAAAAGGTGCAACTTTCATGTCAAAGGCTAGAGGGTCAGAAGGAGTGACATTTTTCTCCCTGTCAAAGAACCTGACATATGGACTAGGGGAGCTGATTAAGACTTAATCACAGCTGCACAGTACCTACTATTCACATGTGTCCCATTAGAAATCTGCCAGATCGTGTTAGGACAGCAGCCATGGTCTATAACCCCACAGAGTATTCTTCCAATCAGGGAAAGAAATAGATATTTTCAACACGAGGCTACGGGGACATGTAAGAGGTCTGACCCGGGTGTAGCTCCCTCTATACAATTCGATCAACTTTTCACGGTACTTGGCAAATAAATATTTTCAGTTTGGGAAAGGTGGCGGCGGGGATTAAAAATAGGCCCCGCGACAAGAACATTTCACTATAACAAGGCTGCAGAGAGCAGAGGGTTGCCCCTTAGAAGCAACCCATATCCTCAACCTTCTCTGCTCTGAATCTCCCTTTCTGAGTAATCACCAGTTTGTACCAACCAATCTGCCACTTAAAAAGTTCACACATGAGACAAAAGCAGCATCCAACATATGTTATATGTTCACAGTATTACTAAGGAAAAAAGATGCATAGATTATATTCCGTCTCTTCCTTGCAACCCCCTTGGTTCCCCTTACTGCCAGAAAGGCAGGCTATAAATAAAGGAAATAAAACAGGATTAAAACAACATTCATAGGTCCTGTGGTGCAGAGCTTAAACTGCAATACTGCAGTCAAGACTCTACTCAAAACCCGAGTCCGATCTCAATGGTTTCAGGTAATTCACAAGGATTTTTCCAAATAAATACTCCCCCAAACCTTAAGTTTCCACAACAGCATGTGATGTCAGAATTTCAAATGCAATACTGTAGGTAACAGGGACCAGAAAGTTATGTCCAGATGGTCACAAGGAAGATGCATCTGGAGAAGGGAATCTGATCAGGAAAGAAGAGTGAAAAAGTGAACTCAACCATGACAGCATGGTAATTTAGGACATCTCAGGTTGGAGAAGGCTGATCGCCGTAGAATTGATGTTTTTGAGCTGTGATGCTGGAGGAGAGTCTTAAGAGTCCCCTGGACTGCAAGGAGATCAAACTTATCCATCCTGAAAGAAATCAACCCCGAATATTCACTGGAAGGACAGATTTTGAAGCTGAGGCTCCAGTACTTTGGCCACCTCATGAGGAGAGAGGAGTCCTTGGAAAAGTCCCTGATGTTGGGAAAGATTGAAGGCAAAAGGAAAAGAGGACGGCAGAGAATGAGATGGTTGGACGGCGTCATCGATGCAACCAATATGGATTTGACCAAACTCCAGGAGGCAGTGGAAGATAGGAAGGCCTGGCGAGCTCTGGTCCATGGGGTCACGAAGAGTTGGACATGACTGAACAACTGAACAACAACAACAACAACAACAAGGTTGGAGAAAATCTATTCCCAAAGTTATCCATCTCTCTTGATCATGTCCGTGATGGTGGATTTCTCTTTCTTGCCCATCAGCACTGTGACAACCTCATGGCAGAGAGGAGAGAAGCCAACAGCACAAGGATGTATTTTTAGAGCCACCCTCCCCCCAATCACTGCAGCTGTTGTGCGACTGTGACCTGTAGAATCCTAGGATAACACAGATGCAAGCTTGCCTTACTATCTAGATGCGGAAGGAACTATTATGAAAATGACTAGTTCTAAAGGGTTTTGTTTTTCAAAGAAAGAATTGCACCCATTTCACAAACAGATGGGATTTTTCAAAAGTCTTGTCAGAGTAAGTGGGGAAGCGCAGCACCAGAAAAAAAATTATACTGTACTTCCAAACCATATGATTGCCACCTACGGAAACACACTGCTGGAATACACATATTCTTCCAAAAAATCACTCCCGAAGGGAACTGGGAAATAACTGAATTATCTGTTGTGGAAAGTGGGAGATGTTGCACACAGAGCCGTAAGTGGTCCAAGAAGAAATTCTTGGTTAAATCTTGCCAAGTGCCAAGTGGAGGCAATCTCTGCCATTCCGTTCCGTGTTATACAAGTTCTATTTTTTTCTGTTCTCAGGCAGCACAAAAAGGGTCACGCAGTCATAGCTTCTAGAACCCCTCTTCTGGGTCAAGCTGTTCAATTCTGAAAGCCTGCTGAGGTTTCCCCATCTGCCCAAAATGCTCTACGAGCAGAACGGATAAGGTTACAGTGGACCCTTGTATAACAAACAGCTTGTATAACATAAAATTTGTACAACATAAAAAATTCTGGAGATAGGGGAAATTTGCTTAACATAATCACCTATGGGGAAAATCCGTACAACATAAAATGGGATTACTCTGTTTTCAATGCATTCCTATGGGAATTTGTATAAAGGAAATTTTGCTTAACATAATTTCATTTGGAACGAATTAATTCCTTTATACGAGGTACCACTGTACTTGATGTCAAGTCTGATCGGTATTTATTCAAGTCGTGTCTAAGTCTGTCCACTGGCCACTCCCCAGCGCCTCCAACAAGAGTCTTTCAAGGACATTAGTCAAAGTTCTCACTGACAAAGACGCTTTAGGTGGAGATGTCATGTGTTTCTATTAGGACTAAGCAAATGCACAGCATGTGGTCCATGACTGACATACAATCATTCCACATATAACTTCAGGATTTTTCAGCTACTGAATGTCTACTACACCATCACTCTCCAAAGTAGCATGCTTCAGATGCATTAGACTACAACTGTTATCATCCACCACAAACAATGGTCGGGAAGATGGGACTGGGTTGAATCCAGGTTGACTAGAAATCCAACATATGCCTTAAATGGAATAAGTTCAGAAGAGGGAGACAAGGATGATCAGGGGGTTGAAAACCAAGCCCTGTAAGGAAAGAATGAAAGATCTGGGGATGTATAGCCTCGAGAAAAGACGACTGGGGTGGGGGTGAGGTGGGGACATGATAGCATTTTCCAAATATCTGAAGGGCTGTCATACAGAGGAGGGGCAGGATCTGTTCTCGATCATCCCAGAGTGCTGGACATGCAACAACAGGCTCAAAAAAGAGCTCAGCTTTCAGCTGAATATCAGGAAAAACTTCCTACCTGTTAGAGCAGTACAACAATGGAACCCATAACCTCAGGATGTGGTGAGTGCTCCGAAACGGGCGGCATTCAAGAGAAATTTGGATAACCACCTGTCAGACATGTTTTGGTTTGTATTCCTGCAATGGAGCAGGGGTTTGGACTTGATGGCCTTGTAGGCACCTTCCACGATTCTACGATTCTATGAAGGTGGCCGTCTTCCATGCCACACAAAAGCATACACTAAAATGGCACTGCCCACTGAGGCTCCCTTATTGCGCTTCTGCTTGGCTTATCTCTTTTGGTCACTGTATATACACTCCTGGTGAAGCCAGATCCTCAGTACTATCAGGAAAGCCATTTCCTATGGTTGCCAACTCTTCAAACTGGGACCCCAGCCAAGACTGTCCACCCAGACTATCATGGCTCCAGAGAGCACTGCTACACAGAGGAGGCCAAACCCAAAAAGTGCAGATCAGACAACTTGCTACCCCAGGCTGCTTGTTCCTTGAAGCTTAGAGCAGAAAGGACATTTAGTTACGTGTATATTTAAAATATTTTTACCCCCACCTTTCTCCTAAAAAGGACTCCCTCTAAAACCTTGGATAAGCACATGAAGAAATTCCAAGAAGGAGGCCATGGTGAGATGTTCACAACACGTTTCTCAGGAAAAGCTGGCCTTATTTTTACTAAGATTTTGTAATCGTGTGGTCACAAATTCTTATGCAAGAGTTGGTTGGAGGTAAACAAAAACAGTTAGGGATGTGCCAATGAGGGTTATCAGTAATCAAAAAGGATGCACAATCCCCAAAACATGGAGGAGTTACTGATCCGTAGCCAAGGAACTGCACTAGAAGACACTGATTCTTTGTGGCTAAGTTCCCTGCAACTGTGCTCAAGAGGCAGGGCGGAGGCCTTCCCCCCAACCCTCTGGACTCCTTTCATCTGGGGGGGTTGTGGTTCTGAGGCCCCTCCTTCACATGAGGAGGGGGGCTTGCACCAGCAAGCATTGCAGTGGGATGGTGCTTGGCTGTTATCATGCTTTCTCTGGAAAGCATGCAAACATGTTATCATGCAATCTTGCCAAGCCAAGTGGCTGGACCCGGTGCCCGAAGCCTGCATCATCTCTTTGGTCGCTCTAGCTCAGTCGTTCTCAACCTGTGGGCCTCCAGGTGTTCCTGAACTGCAACTCCCAGAAATCCCTTCCAGCACAGCGAGTGGCGGAGGCTTCTGGGAGTTGCAGTCCAGGAACATCTGGGGACCCACAGGTTGAGAACGACTGAGCTAGAGCGACCAGAGAGATGATGCAGGCTTCGTGGGTTCCAGCTGTGATCAGAAGCATATGGAAGGCAACTCTAGCTTGGCTGCACTAATGTGCAGCTTAGAGAGAACACTGTACAGTCACTCCTCACTTAACAACTTGCCTGTTTAATGACCGCTCAGGTTTACAACCAGCAGTGATGGCCAAAGCTGCTGCCATCACCTATTGCAGGCATGTCCAAACTTTGGCCCTCCTGATGTTTTAGAGCACAACTCCCAGAATTCTAAGCTTAGATTGCCAACGGCAAAGGACTGTGGGAGTTGCTGTCCAAAACATCTGGAGGGCTGAAGTTTGGACATGCCTGACCTAAAGGCTGCCTGAGGAAGCACCACCTGTTCCAGCCCACAGGGCCTGGGACAAAGTATCCAGGCTACTTCTGCTTGCTTGCACTGGCCTTGCCACCAGCTCAGAGGGGAGAAGCAGGGCCACAGCATCACCATCCCCACCTTCCTCCTCCTCCTCTACTGCTTCCAAGGGATGAGTGTTGCCGTGAACACCACAATGCCTCCGCCACGGAGGAGAATGACCCGAGTGAGACAAGGATATCTGATGAGTTTGGGGAGTATAAATCTCACAAAAACTCAACCAGTATGACTGGCTGAGAGGTTTCAGGAGCTATACACGCCACTAAAATTTATGGGATGTCATTGCATCTAATGATGGCCTGTCATCTAATATAGCACACAGTACAGTAGGACCCCCGTATCCACTGATTCATTATCCACTGATTCAGTTAACCACAGTTGGCAGAGGAAAAAATAAATAATTCAGCCGCCGTAAAGCAAGCTACCTTCACAAAGAGCAGCTATAAATCAAGCTACTGTTGCAAAACAGCAGCTCAAAAGCAAGTTACTATCACAAAACAGCAGCTTTGGGGACATTTTGGCATTCTTTCTTATCCACGGTTTTCATTATCCATGGGAAGGCTTGGAACCAATCCCCAGCGGATACCGGGGTCCTACTGTATAGGAATTGAAAAAGAAAACCACTACACACTGCTTAATGTTGCCAGGAACTACAATGGCAAAAAGCTGGGGATAATTAAAGCGCATGATACATTGTTCTACTTTTAAATGCTAGCACTAATTACCTTAACACTAACGCACAAATACTAAACACATTTCCTTGGGAAAATCAAACATCAATTAAGACAAACCACAATATTTCAAAGAGCAGCCCTTTCACCATAATACATTGATTTGTTTCAGTGTTTAATCAGCGACATGTTTTAACCAATATGTGTGTACATGCTGCTTGAAGTTCTCATTCGGGAGATACATTTATATACTTGTAACATATTATACACAACTTAAATCCAATCTGGGCTGCAATGTTACATCAACATGCACAGGACAAAGTCTGAGTGAAGTCATTAGGGTTTAATTCTGAACTGACATATTATGAACGTTACTCTCTGGACACAGATAGAAAGTCATCAATTTTCTGAGATTTTACTTATTCAAGATATTGTTTGGCCTCAACTCTAGTGCATCTCAGCAGATTCATCCCAGGCACAGACTCACAACTACAGTAATACCTTGGTTTAAGAGTAGCTTGGTGTACAAGTGTTTTTCCAGATGAGCAAACATTTCTGATCAATTTTGCCTTGATCAACAAGCAATGTCCTGCAATACAAGCACTGATGGAGCAGATCACATGATCACAAGTGAGCCAATTGTAGCCGTCTCATCCTGCTGGATTATGGGGGATGGTCTGGAACGTTCAGTCTCAGGCATGCCTCAAAAGCAGAAGGAGCAGAGAAGAAGGCAAGTCTCCCTTGCCAGAGACATTTTCAAAGGGGAGTGCAGGCTAGGGTTTTATTTTTCTTTGTATTTATATTTTTTATTTAATTTGTTTTCAACCTTCTTTCTTATTTTTCAAACCATTTCTAGTCAGAGGGCAGCTAGTCAATTGCGTAACTGTTACATTATAGAACAGAATGGAATTTATTGTCATTGTATAAATACGAGATTTAAAAAGTGCCATCCAGTCAGCTCATCACACACCCCAAATATAAAAATTCAAGACATAAAATCTACCATTTAAGAACGAGCATCCATACACATACTCCTGCATTCACGCACAGAACACACACACACAGCCATACACTCTCTCACCTGACAGCATTCATATCCAATACATTAAAAACTACATCCAGTAACTGCACAATACCCCTTACAATATGCATATTACTCATTCAAAACTGATATTACGCATCAACTTAATTTTTAACAGAATTTAGCATGCTTACTGCTGTTGGGTAAAATTTGTTTCTGAACCATTCTGTCTTGTTCTAATAGATCTAGACCTTCTGCCTGATGGCAACATTGCAAACAGAGAGTGTCCAGGATGAGAAATGTCTCCTATAATAATATTGTGTGCTTTCTTAAGACAGCAGGTGCTGTGTAATTCCTCCAATGTGAGGAGTGGGCATCAAATGATCTTCTGTGCCATGTTGATAACCCTCTGGAGCGATTTCCTCTGAATCATTGAGCAATTGGTGTACCACACACATATGAAGTACGTCAATATACTTTCTATTAAACATCTTTCTGAGCACTCTCGGAAAGTACAGTCTCTGTTGGGCTTTTTTCAGCAGCTCAGAGGTGTTTTCACTCCAGGTTAAATTCTCCTCAATATGGACTCCCAACAAATGGAAGTCTGGCACCCTTTCTCCACAGTTTCCGCCAATGAATATAGAATTATAAAATACAAAGTAAAATCCAGTTATTGGTCCCAAGCAGAGCAGATTCTGCAGCCAGGTACCTAAACCATACAATCATAGAATCACCATGGTGTGGATGTGGACTTCTATCCAACTTATTTTGTGAAATTTGGCATTTTGTGTGTACATTATGTGGTCTATGGGCCCCCAGAATGAATCATCTGAGCTTCCATTATTTCTTATGGGGAAATTTGTTTTGATATAAGAGTGTTTTGGTTTACAAGCATGTTTCTGGGACAGATTATTTATTTTATTTATTTATTTTTGCATTTATATCCCGCTTATCTTCAAACGAACTCTAAGCGGCTTACAAGGGCTATGTTAGCCACACAAGTACAAGGATAAACAAATAAAATTACAACAATAAATTTAAGAACAGCAAAACCTAGTGGCACCTCATCAACTAAAGCGTATGATGGCGGAGAAGAGAAAAAAAAAACTAAGAATAAGAATCGCCAAAGGCCTCTTGGAAAAGGTAGGTTTTTAAAGCCTTCCGGAAGGATTATGCTCGTAAACCATGGTACTACTGCAACTCTTTCTCCTGGGAGAAAGTGAGTTGTTACTCAACGCACACTGACTACTGTTTGTGAATTTGCTTTATAACTATATGAACTCTAGAACAGAATTAACTCATAAGCAATGAATAATCAAACATGCACCAGACATGCAAACCACATAATTAAATAAAGGCAATATAAGTACCTAAACAGAATCAACACCGGGAAAATTAGCTTTGGACATGTGCTTGGCATTTAACGTGATGGCTGTACAGCCTCAAAAAAAACAGGTCATGCTTATGCCTTGTAGAAGTCTGCAGAGTGAAGTGGATCCCAGTTTCTGGGAGGTTTTGAGAGTTAAAGCTGAGTAAATTTGGGGTGCAGGATCTCTGGAACTGATAAACCAGAAGAAGGCACAAGAAAGGGAAACAGAACACTAGATTTTGCTGCATCCTGCCCCTTTCCTGTGGCCTCTAGGTGGTGTTTTTTTTTTTAGGGGGGGGGGACTAAAAGGCTGGAACAACAGGGAATCTTTAGCCAGGCTCGTACAATTTCAACCTCCCCTTATGTTACTTTTTTGCTTTTCCAGTTCCCTCCTCCGGGTCATTTCAAACTGCATTCCATGTCACAACCAGATGTCTGGAAATAGTTTTAGAAGAGGCAGCCATGCTAGTCTGTGTCACCATATCAGGCCAATACAAAGAATATTTCAGCAACAGCCATGAGATGCTGGAACTTTAATATGTAATTAGTATGTAATTTTCTGAAAGTCTGTGAAGATTCTCAGTCATCCAGGTCAGGTTGTCCAGAAGGTGAGTCATACCAACTGGACTTCTCGCTACTCATCCAAGTAATTTCCAATTTATAAATTAGAATTTATAAAATTCTAATTTATACGTTGGAAACCTCACCAATAACTTTCCTCAGACTAACAAAGCTACTTGGATGACTAGCAAAATGTTTCAGTCTCACAATAAAAGAAGTCCAGTTGCCATGACTCAACTTCCAGACAATTTTCTGAACTATTCGCAAGAGGTGCACAGGCCAAGAATGATGAATGTTCAACAAGAGCTGCCTGTTGTTTGCTTGATGATTTAGTGGTCTAAAAAGGTATCACCTGCTTCTGCAATTGTATAAAAATATAGATAATAAAAGTAGTGTGGCCCCTAAAAGACTAAGTACTATATTTTAATGGGGGGTTGTGTTTCTCAGGGCGAAACTCCAATCAGGAAGCAGCCTGCGACGTGTCATCTTTCCATCTCCCTGGCACTGGTCAGTCAGACTGGGAGGCGGGATGATGCATGTTCTTACACAGCTCTTGATTGGCCAGCGCCAAGGAGAGGGAAAGATGGTGCATCGCAGGCTGCTTCCTGATTGGAGTTTCAGTCCACACGACCAAAGGAAGATAGGTCAGTGCTTGATTTCGTTCTGGAGACTGTGTCCCAGCTGTGTTTCATTTCGAAACCGGACCTCTTCCAAAACGAGAACTTTTGTGGAAAAGTCCATTTTTCACCCATCCTCAAGAGAAATCAACTGCCTGAGGAAGTGGGCTTGTCCATGAAATCTCACATTAAAATACATCAGGTAACCTTTAAGTGGCCACAACATTTCTGTCTTACATATTTTTATATTTTTGATCCCTCTATCCTAGAGGTATTTGGTGAACTAAAATAGGAAATGAGAAACAGAAACTATCTCAAAAAAAGGGAATGCCTTTATTTTTTTTAACTCAAGTACCTGGGCTTCGAACAAAACTGATTTAAAAGATAGAGGTAGGGGAAACAATTCTTTCGCTGAGCCCACCCATACTCAAATAAAGAACCAAGGGAAAGAGTCAGCAGCTACTATACATAGGGAAATGATTTCCAGAAGACAGAATGACAATGTGCAGCCTGCATACTGTTATTAAACCGTAAACCGGCCAGAGGCTACTTGAAGTGGTATGGGGCGGTATATAAGCAGAACACGTCGCTTTTTTGCTTTGCTTTCCTGGGATGCATAAGAACATAAGAAGAGCCATGCTGGATCAGGCCAACGGCCCATCTAGTCCAGCTTCCTGTATCTCACAGTGGCCCCACCAGATGCGTCTGGGAGTGCACGAGACCAGATATCTGTTTCGTGATATCACTCCCCGGCATCTGGCCCTTGAAGTACCCAGGTTTTAAGACTGGAGATTACACATCTCCATCATGGTTTGTAACCTGTGAAGGATTTTTCCTCCAGGGATCTGTCCAATCCCTTTTTGAAGGCATCCAGGCCAGATGCCATCACCACATCCTGTGGCAGGGAGTTCCACAGACTAACAACACGATGAGTGAAAAAATATTTTCTTTTGTCTGTTCTTACTCTCCCAGCCCTCAATTTGAGTGGATGTCCCCTAGTTCTGGTATTTTGGGAGAGGGAGAAGAGCTTCCCTCTATCCACTTGGCTCATGCCCTGCATTATTTTGTACGTCTCAATCATATCCCCCCTCAGGCGCCTTTTTTTCCAGACTAAAGAGGCCCAAATGTTTTAGCCTTTCCTCATAAGGGTTGTGCCCCAGCCCAGTAATCGTTTTAGTCGCTCTCTTCTGCACCTTTTCCAGTTCTACTATGTCTTTCTTGAGATGCGGTGACCAGATCCATCCTTAAGAGGCACCAGAAGTCCACAGTACAGAAAGGAAACAAGTCCTGGAAAGCAACAGGATACTGTACAGCTCTTTACTTTGACAAACAAGAGGGATTAAGTAGCTGGAACACCATGCTTGGGGACATCTGTGGGCCAGGTTCTATTGTAAAAGTACCTTTACAAAGCTCAGTTTCTTTGTCAGAGCAAAGCAAGTCATTTTCAACAAAGTGGCTGCCAAAAAGGCAAATGCTTTTTTAAAATCTTGTATTGAAAGCATTTTTACAGCTGCGGAACTAGAGGCACAAATGCTGCAACAGAAATCTCTTCTCACAACTTGTGGAAGGCTAGAGGAATGATTGCCATTTTTTAAAAAAAATCTTACTTGATTATGAGAAGTTGCAAATAAAAAATACTCCAAAAGCAAAGCTTATGTTGTAGGCATAAGTTAAACCAGAAAAATATACTTCAGTTAAAAGCTTTTAGTTTTCAAAATTACAGACAGGAACTTTAGACATATTTCAATTCAGAAATACAGGAAATTATTCTTCCGACAGCCGTCTGCTCAAATGACGAGGCATGACAGGGAAGCCTGCAGCATTGTCTTTGAGTGTTTGGGGGAGCAAGAGGTGGGGAAGACAGTTACACCGATGTGGGACAAAGTGCAGCCCCATGGCCCACAAAAGACCCACCCCTCCATGCCACCATGGGCCAGCGTGGGGCTTTTAAAGGCACAATTGGCCGTTTAAAGCAGCTACAACCCCATGGCTCTTTATGCTGAAGGGCGGGAGAGATACCAGAACTAGGGGACATACACTCAAATTGTGGGCTGGTAAAGTAGGAACAGACAAAAGAAAATATTTTTTTCACCCAGCGCGTTGTTAGTCTGTGGAGCTCCCTGCCATAGGATGTGGTGATGGAATCTGGCCTGGATGCCTTCAAAAGGGGATTGGACAGATTCCTGGAGGAAAAGTCCATCACAGGTTACAAACCATGAGGGAGATGTGTCATCTCCAGGCTTAAAACCGAGGTACTTCAAGGAACAGATGCAAGGGAGTGGTATCAGGAGACAGAGATCTAGTCTCATGCACTCCCGGACACATCTGGTGGGGCCACTGTGAGATACAGGAAGCTGGACTAGATGGGCCTTTGACCTGATCCAGCAGGGCTCTTCTTATGTTCTTATAGATGGGACAGACAAGAAAGCACATTGGAATTTCTCCCCGTATTCAGTAATCTTCATCTTTTTCTACAGCTAGGCTGTTTGTTGAAACTCCAGATGGGAAAAAATATAAACACAAAAACTGACTAGTTTTTTGTTTGCTTGTTCAAATGAACATACTCATTTAATTTCCAAGTATGCGAGTTTAAACAGAGGAGGAGGAAAGAAAAAAGAACCTCAATATTCTGCAGTGTTTAACACCAATCCAAACAAAATAAGCATCAGTGCCACCAAGCCTTTGTTTCAGAACATCAGTCATATTCAATCTTTGTTAAAGAACATTCTATACCCTCTGCTTATTCCAAAACTGCAAAACACTTGACTTTAAAGACAAAACAGTGGTAATAGATTTCCTGCTGGAACAAACCTTTTTTGAGCTTCAGCATCTCTCCTGGCTTGCTCTATTGCCAGTTCTTCAGCTATTCTTTTCTTTAGGTCTTCTTCATTCACTGTAAATGAGAATTGGGAAAAAGTAAGTGCCATGCATACAACATAGGTATTATTATTATTATTATTATTATTATTATTATTATTATTATTATTA
>JAHTLZ010000161.1:2824066-2847554 GCA_023846285.1 Phrynocephalus versicolor | reverse complement strand
TATTATTATTATTATTATTATTATTATTATTATTATTATTATTATTATTAGCATTAGCATTAGCATTAGCATTAGCATTAGCATTAGCATTAGCATTAGCATTAGCATTAGCTGTAGCAAATGTGCATTCCCTCCATTCTACCAAGCACCTCAGTGGGAGATTCAGCGAGTTTCACAGTCCAGCCCCGGGGCTTTAGGTTGCCAAAATACATGTTCTCATTGATCCCCGAAAACAACAGGCAGATATTTCATTCTTAACCCAGATCAAAAGGACTTTACGCAATTATTGCTGAAACTGCCACTGCTCAGCAAGGGATCGATGAAAACAGGAACTTGGACAATGCCGTCATTTCCGAAGGCCACTATATCCATAATTCTGCCAGCTGCCCAGAGACAAATCCCCAGACCATCCACCCATTGGCTTCACTTATTCACTACCTGAAATACTCAATTAAAAAAACCAGAAATAACCATTTATATTATAGTATTTCCAGGGTGTATTTACCAGAACTGAGCACTAAAGGGAGCTAGAGACCACACAGTGTATAGCATTCAGGGTTGGGCAACTCGTTTCGTAACCAATTGGTACCGAAACAACCTGTGCGATCCCAACTGGTGTTCAGAAGCCTCCGACACACAAGCAGCCAATCACTTACCTTGTTCTGCACCCGCACGGAGCTGAGCTCCAACAAGGAAGCAGGCTCCGACATCATCTTTGCTTCTCCATGGTACTGGCCAATCAGGAGCTGTGCAGGGACAGGCATCTTCCTGCCTCCCTATCTGATTGGCCAGCACCACGGAGGAGCAACGATGACTTCAGAGCCTGCTTCCTTGTTGGAGCTCAGCTCCATGCGGCACAGAACAGGCTAAAGTGATTGGCTGCTTGTGCGTTGGAGTCTTCCCAACACCACCTGGGCTTGCACGAATTGCCCATCCCTAATAACATTCCATACTGGGGGGAAGGGGGGTGCTTGGAACTGATTCCCAGTGCATACAGTGATTCTACTGTAACTGATGAATTGTTGTGTAGATTGCAAAGGCTTTATGGAATAATGGCCACAACTAAAAGAAATGAAAATCAACAGTTGTGGAACAGCTAATGGGAAACCATCCATATCTGAACACCCACTTGAGTTCCAAAGCTTTCTGTTTTTAATGAAAAACCTAGGAAAGATGCGATCAGGAGAAGACAAATGGCTACAGAAGAGGCTGCAGAATATCCTAGCATATTCTGCTTCCCTAAGGAGAAAGTTAAGTAATACTGCTTGTTACACATGTTTCTTTTAAACTGCCCATAAAAACAAACTGGAAGTCCACTGCTCATTAATTTCGTAATTCAACAAGCAAGTCCAAAGCAAAAAAATTGTGAACAACTTGCAACGACGGGAAACAACAGCTGCAGTAATAAATGCTACTTACAGAAGGAATGAAAAAGATGACCTTCCAACTGTGAGAATTGAAAAGATCAAAATTCTGGTGAAAAGACCAGTTGGGCCCAATACGGAGGCAGGGAGAGGAACTCTGCAACCTAAATTAAGTCTCAATATAGTAGTCACTCCAAATCAAACTTCCAAGAATGCCAAGTTTATCTTCTGCAACTAACAGTTCACATACAACCCCCCCCCCAATATCTGCAGGGGATTGGTTCTGGGAATCTGCCAGATTCCAAATAACAAAAAACACTGTTCTGCCCCTAAATGCATCTACAATGGTACCTCGACTTACAACATTAATCCATTCCGAATGCACATTTAGAAGTCAATTTTTTCTTAAGTCTAACACCAGTTTCCAATAGGAATGCAATGAAAATCACTTAATCCATTCCGTAGGTTTGTTGTTGTTGTTCAGTCGTTCAGTCGTGTCCGACTCTTCGTGACCCCATGGACCAGCGCTCGCCAGGCCTTCCTATCTTCCACTGCCTCCCGGAGTTTAGTCAAATCCATATTGGTTGCATCAATGACACCATCCAACCATCTCATTCTCTGCCATCCCCTTTTCCTTCTGCCTTCAATCTTTCCCAACATCAGGGACTTTTCCAAGGAGTCCTCCTCTCCTCATGAGGTGGCCAAAGTACTGGAGCCTCAGCTTCAAAATCTGTCCTTCCAGTGAACATTCGGGGTTGATGTCTTTCAGAATGGATAGGTTTGATCTCCTTGCAGTCCAGGGGACTCCCAAGACTCTCCTCCAGCACCACAGCTCAAAAGCATCAATTCTGCAGCAATCAGCCTTCTTTATAGTCCAGCTTTCACTTCCATACATCACTACTGGCAAAAGCAGGCGTCCTTTTATTTCGTTGCTGCAGTAGCCATCTGCAGTTATCAAGGAGCCCAAGAAAATAAACTCTGTCATTGCCTCCATTTCTTCTCCTTCTATTTGCCAGGAGGTGATGGGACCGGTGCCCATGATGTTAGTTTTTTTGATGTTAAGCTTCAGCCCATTTTTTCACTCTCCTCTTTCACCCTCATTAAGAGGTTCTTTAATTCCTCCTCACATTCTGCTATCAGAGTAGTATCATCTGCATATCTGAGGTTGTTGATATTTCTTCCGGCAATCTTAATTCCGGCTTGTGATTCATCCAGACCTGCCTTTCGCATGATGTACTCTCCATATAAGTTAAATAGGCAAGGTGACAGTATACAGCCTTGTCATACTCCTTTCCCAATTTTAAACCAGTCAGTTGTTCCATATCCAGTTCTGACGGTTGCTGCTTGTCCCACATATAGATTTCTTAGGAGACAGATAAGGTGGTCAGGCACTCCCATTCCTTTAAGAACTTGCCATAGTTTGTTGTGGTCCACACAGTCAAAGGCTTTGGCATAGTCAATGAAGCAGAATTAGATGTTTTTCTGGAACTCTCTGGCTTTCTCCATAATCCAGCGCATGTTGGCGATGTGATCTCTAGTCCCTCTGCCCCTTCGAAATCCAGCTTGCACTTCTGGAAGTTCTCTTTCCACATACTGCTGAAGCCTGCCTTGTAGAATTTTGAGCATAACCTTGCTAGCGTGTGAAATGAGTGCAATTGTGCGATAGTTGGAGCATTCTTTGGCGTTGCCTTTCTTTGGGATTGGGATGTAGACCGATCTTTTCCGGTCCTCTGGCCACTGTTGGGTTTTACATATTTGCTGGCGTATCGTGTGCAGCACCTTTACAGCATCGTCTTTTAAGATTTTAAAGAGTTCAATTGGAATGCCGTCACCTCCACTGGCCTTGTTGTTTGCAATGCTTTCTAAGGCCCACTTGACTTCACTTTCCAGGATGTCTGGCTCCAGGTCAGCAACTATGCTATTGTGGTTATCAGGGACATCCAGATCTTTCTGATATAATTCCTCTGTATATTCTTGCCATCTCTTCTTGATCTCTTCTGCTTCAGTTAGTATAAAGCAGGGGTGCCCAAAGTTTTTGTAAGGAGGGCCAGATTTGGTGGCTGAAAATGTGTCAGGGGCCGGTTGCTCCCCAACCCTGCCACCCCACTGCAAGCCCCACCCACTTTCTTTTTAAAAAACATGGGGTGAAGGAGGGGGAGGGAGGGGTGGGCCAGCCAGTCACGGGCCACTCAGAATGGCCTGGCGGGCCAGATTTGGGCCCCAGGCCGGACTTTGGACAGGCCTGGTATAAAGTATAAAGGAATTAATTGGTTCCAAATGAAATTCTGTTAAGCAAATTTTCCTTTATACAAATTTCCCATAGGAATGCATTGAAAACAGAGTAATCCCTAATCACAACCATTTTTATGTTGTACAGATTCACCCCATAGATGATTCTGTTAAGCAAACTTCCCCTCTCTCCAGAATGTTTTATGTTGTACAGATTTTATGTTATACAAACCGTTCATTATACGAGGGTCCACTGTATATGGTTTTCAGTGCATTCCCATGGGAAGTCTGTCCCAACCCCCCTCATTCAAGGGCAGCCAAAGGCTGCTCTCAGCAGCCCCGCTGGAGAGCTGACGTTGACAGATCGGACCTGTCAAATTTGGCTCTCTGGTGGGGTTGCGGACAGCAGTGTTCGGCTGCCCTTGATTGAGGGAGATCATCCATTATTCTTTGGGCACCCCAAAAGTAAGCAAAAGTAAGGGCTTACCCGGAGGTAAGTGCTTCCCTTGCAAGGCACCCGGGCTGCCCGAAGATCGATCACTCCCTGCTCTACCCAACACTTTGTTGGACTGAGCAGGCATGGCTGGATCTTCACCTTGCCCAGGCACTTTGCAAAGGAAGCGGTGGTGGCGATACGCTACCGCCGCTTGCCTTGCGAAGTGCCCAACAAATTGATGACCAGAGCAGGGACTCATTGATCTTCACCCAGTCCGGGCAGTTTGGAAGGGAAGTGCCCAGGCTGGCTGAAGATGCATCGATCGATCTTTGGCCAGCTTGGGCGGTCCGGGAGGGAGATGCACCCTTCCTTATGAACACTACTCTGCACTCTGCACAACAGCTGCCTCTGACAGGTTGGACCATTGCCACCTTCTCCTTCTTCTTGGTTTGCAGAGATCAAAGCAACCAAGAAGGAATAGGAGGTGGCGATGAGCAGTGAATGCTGCTCTCCGCTCTGCACAATAGCTGACTTTGACAGGTCCAAACTATTAAAGTCAGCTGTCGTGCAACGTTCGTAAGTCAAATTATTGGGTTGTCGAAGCAATCATAAGACGAGGTACCGCTGTACCTCTGTTTTTTGAGAAGCAGCTTTAAAATCTCCTCAGTCTCTTGGATGGCAACATAAACAGGGACTATCTCGCTTATAACTTGGGATACAATCCCCCAGGATTTTCCACTGGGGTAATTTTGCTCTTTTTATTGGAATTTGCTCCTTGTGGAACATTGCAAGCGGAGGGTGTCCTTTGTTTGATCTGTCCTTTATTTCTTTTCTGGCTGAGACCTCCGCTCTCATTCACGGCTGCACTACAAATACAGCAAAACATTTTACGATGCAATTGATCGTTAGATTAATCTCAACTCTGGAGAGATATTTTAAATAGTTCAAGTCTCAGGTCTGACATCTGACAACAAGCATACAACGCATAACAATTAAGGTGTCCAACAACCTATGTATCAGGGTATTTTATTGCTCCTTTGAGTGAGAATGGATAAGAAAAAGGCTAATGGACCATAGAACCAACATCTGAAGAACAATAAATAAGATTTGGGTATCAGCCAATAAAGACATGGCACATTTGACCTTAACAATCAATTAGGTTATGCATTGATCAGCCAGATCCTAAAAGGGAATAAATGTGGAGCTGTAGATCATTAAATAGAAATTCTATTAGCCCGTTGTAAGGAGGATGGCTCCCAAATGAGAAATTGACACAAGATGAGTAAAGACTAATCTTGGAAGAAGGACAAGGTAAGAGAAATAACCCCTGCTATTTTATCTGCCCAAGCACTTGCAAGAAAAAAAAATAATTTGACTCAAATTGGTGTGTTAAAGCATCTAGGCAGACCCGTTCTATCTCACAAATGCGAATGAACAGTGTGTAAATAAACCACTGGAGAGTAAAGCAAAGCATAATTACTCCAAATCTGGTCAAGTTAAGGTCACCTAGAAAACACATATTATTGGCAAGGAACCTGCTTTTTTCATATGGCAGATGCTGCGGCCATACTAGGCATCCACAAAATGAATCTGAGACACAGTTATGGGACAGTAACATCAAGGCACAACAGCACTGCTCCCATTTTACAGAACACCCAGGATACTTTCCGGAATGTTGGCAAGTCTTTGGGTCCGTGTCCCAAACTGTCCTTGGAACCAAATCATGAGTGCCAATGTGAGTCCCAAGTCTGAGTCCCTATTAAAAACAAGCTTCTCCCTCCAAACAAAAGGAAAGGGGTGGGTGGTTTCCGGGTTATGAGATAAGTCGGAGTCAGTAAAAATAAAACCCTGGGTCAAGTCCCTGGTGCAATTTAAGCCCGAGTTAAGACCCCGTCCTGGGGTGCTGTAGCAGTAAATGAGGTGCTCATTTTTGTCTGTTTGCCTTAGATCAGGCCTGCCCAACAGGTAGACCGCGGGCTACTGGTAGCCCGCGAAGGGTTCAAAAGTAGCGCGCCAGTCATCGAATAAAAAAGTGAGGGGATAAATTCTCCACCCCTCCCTCCCCCATCCCAAAGACCAACACTTCCCCAACAAAGTTCTAGGTCAGGTCAGGGCAGTTCAAAGGCCATGGCGCACTGAAATCTGTTCCCTCCAGAACAGATTAATTGGTTTTCAATGCATTCCTATGGGAAACCGCTGCTCTCCTTACGAAAGTTTTTACTTATGAGCATGTGCTCGGAACAGATAACATTCGTAAGTAGAGGTTTTAGTGTAGTAGCTCTCAGGCAGTTTGGGCTGGAAAAAGTAGACCCTGGCCAGTTAAGTTGAACAGCCCTGCCTTACACAGTCTTCTGGTCAAAATCAATCGCCGCTTAGAGTTCTGCAAAGAAGATAAGTGGGATATAAATACTATAAATACAATCAATAAATAAATAAATAAATAAATAAATAAATAAATAAATAAATAAATAACCTCCACATTATGAAGGAGACAAAAGCAGCATCACATCTTACATAGGACACCAAAATGAGCACAGGCTCTACTGGAAGAAGAGACAAAAGAAAAGGGGAAAGACAAGAGACAAAGGCAGCCAGCGATATATTAGTGCACATTCCTAGCGTCTTCCAAGGTGGCCAGTTTTTGAAGGAAGAGACACTCTGGTGGTGTCAGCCCGCAAGATGTGTGCAGTATTTGCTTACATGCATGGAAACGTCACAGCATACACATGCCGCAAGTGCAAGCTGGCAGCACTCTTGGTGGGAAAGTGAAAGAACTGGGAGAAGTGAGTAGCTATACTTAAGGCTGGAGATGGAAGAAACGCAAGACAAAACCAAGGAGGAGAAGGCTGAGGAGAGAACAAACCCAGTGGAGGAATCAGCGTGAGAAAAAGTCACACTTAGGAGCAAAGAGAGAAGGCTGGCCACACAGGGAAACACCAGCATAGAAAAGAAACAAATTTTAAAAAATAAATTAAACCATGATTTATGACAACGGGCTTGTCACGTAAGAGCTTGGTGTTCACGCATTATGTAAGGAAGTAAGCATGACGGGACATGGTATGATTTCTAAATCTCAGTATTAACGGTACTTTCCATTCTGTATGAGGGTTTGCTACCTAAAGAATGTAGAAGAATAACCATAACGATGCCTGAAGAGCAGAGCGTAGTCAGCTACCATGGGTGGAATGAAGCACATGACATCTGGAAGCTTCTGGGGGACATGAAGAAGAAGACAGAGAAGGCATTAATATTCGCTTTGGACTCTTGTTTGAGTTTTCTGCTTCATAACAGATGTAGTTAGTCAGGATCAGGTCTATTTAGCTTAGACAAAACGGACCAAAGTACAGTGGTACCCCGACTTCAGAGCAGCTCAACTTAAGAACAATTCGACTTAAGAGTGGAAAACTGTTGGCATTTTAACTGCCGCCTTACAAATTTTAGATATGGTCTGCTCGACGTACAATTTTTTTTCATTTTCTTGGTTTTTAACTTATTTTTTTCAAATTTTTAGATAGGTACCCCAGTAGTTCGACTTAAGAGCATGCATTCAGAACAGATTAAATGCGTAAATTGAGGTACCCCTGTATGAAATTAGAGAGGTTAACTTAAGACTTTATTATTTTTAGGGAAATAAGTTTATAATTGAATCTGACAAGTTTCAAATCTCTTTTTTGAATCTTTTTTACAAGTATAACTTTTTTGTAACTCAGAATAGAAATAAAACTCCTTTTCAATAAGACATTTTGCCTCACGAAGATCTGCCATTTAAAAAAGCACCCGAGGTGAATCAAAAGGGAATTTTCACCTAAGAAATGTTTTGCCTTAAGGAATATTCTTTGTGTTTTGACCTCGGCCAGTAATTAATCCTTTTGATTAACTGTGCACGTGAAACTCAATAGGATAGATGATCTGCAGCTTATTTAGCCACTCCCAGGCCGAGCAGCACTAGAGCAAATAAATGAGCAACATAAATTAGCATCCTGGGTTGATTACAGTATGCTACAACTCTTCCGAGTTCCAGCTAATTTTGGTGTCTGAGCATGCATACTGCAACACCTTTAGAAGAAGAAGTGAATTTACTGCTAGTCAACCTGCTTCCTTGAAGCAACTACAAAAGAGAGGGAGTCCTGAGCTACTGCAGGCTAGAGAGCTTTATTGCGTTCCCAAGTAATTTGGATGAGAAAGCTCATTAAATGCTAGAGCTACAACACACCTGAACGGTTTGTCACATGTAGTACATAATAATTCTTCAAGCAAGTGAACAAAACAGGGGGCTGAAGGAAAACCTGCTGATACGATTTTGTATGGCATTTTTAATCGCCTCTGAAGAAGCACCCCCTTGAAGCAGCTATTAAAGGAATACAGCCATTGAGGGCGAAAGGAAGGGTGCCAGCAGGAATTGGACATTTGCTCAGAAACATTTGCTCAGACAATCTGAGACAAGGCACTGCAGAGAAAGGATATTGACAGAGAGGACAAACAAAAAGAGTATGGAAGGCTCAGATGCCTTCCTCAAATAATTACAGCTAGATTCCTCCAAGGAAGCACTGAAAAGGAACTCGGATGGTATGAAATGGACCCATGCAGGAGAAAATCAAGTTGCACAGGGTAGCAAAAGCAGAAAAGGTTCAACTACCATCAGGGCTGTGGAGTCGGAGTCGGAGTCAGAGTCGAGGAGTCGGAGTTGGAGGAAATTTTGGGTACCTGGAGTCGGAGTCGCCAAACAATGCACCAACTCCGACACCGACTTCTACTAAATTTAAGTCTGACTTAAGAGCCTCTATGAAAGAGGATCTGGTAGAGGCAATTCTCTTCCTTAGAACTCTACATTGAATTGATTTGCATTTGCTAAGCCTATAACTACATTTCAAGATTAATATAAACCATTTCTGGGTTTTACAGATTTTGTTTTTGGTTCATATAGATAAGCTTTGTTTTTGTTCTAAAACAACCAAATAATGTGGTTTGTGTTTTTGAACTGGTAAAGTTCCTGTTCCTGATGTTTATGCCTGCTGCTACTATCCAGCCACTTGATTAATTTAAAAAAATTAATAAAACTTTGTTGTTTTCATTGTGTTTGTCTTTTGCTTAAACTGTTCAATACAGTAGAGTGTTGGCTTCCCCGCCAGTAGTCCTGCGGTAATGACATGTATGTTGCCTTTCTTTCCTTCAAGGAATGTATAAAATACATTCGCATATTAATACAGAGGAGTCGGAGTCGGGGAGTCGGAAGTACAAAAAAACTTAGGAGTCGGAGTCGGAGTCGGAACATTTATCTACCGACTCCACAACCCTGACTACCATTCTAGACAGTGAACGCTGATTCACAATTCCTACACGGAAGTGACGGCCAGTATAACCTGATGTCAGTCTCTCCCACCCGCCTCTGGACATGAGATGTTTGAGATCACAGATGGACACAAACCACTGGTTCAGCAGCGCAGTGCTGTTCATTTCCCAGTCAAACAGCTGATCCAGTTTGGCACCCTGCCCCCTCCAGCAAACATCCTTTTCAGAGGCACCACTCTGGCCCACCTCCTCCAGGCATGGCCGCTGAATGGGTGCGTGCTGGAGGGGGCAGGACGTCCAACCATGAATCAGCTGGGAAATAAACCACACCAAATTGCCAGAGGAGCAGTTTATGCCCATCTCTACTTCAGAATGCTAGGCATTGTAGCTCATAACATCTGGAAAGCACGAGATTAAGGCAATCTAGTTAAGTACTGGGAGTTCACCATCCTGGACTACACCAAGAAAACTCATGCCGGATTTAAATCTTCATTCAATTACAAAGAATTGTGAACTTTAACAGCCAGAGACTATCTACAACTGGCTTTAAAACATTTTCTTATATACTTACTCATTACCTGCTTCACAACTGTTTTTTATAGTTTTAAAAAAACAAACTTATATGTATCTTGCAAATATATGATAGTACATGTGCTTTCCTTGAGATACAAAAATTTATCAGACAATAGTTATGCAATGATACATAATCAACTTGCTAACTTAGAGACCTTGCTTCAAATCTACAACAAGACACCCTTCCACCTTGATAGAATGCTCTATGGAAGTGGCTTTCAAAATATGGCTAGCTACGTATGCATAATATTGATGGAATGGAATTCCAATACTGATGGTATGGAATTGTGCTCTTTAAGCAAACATCACTGCTGCTTCTCTCTCTCTCTCTCTCTCTCTCTAAGGGCCCTCTGCTTATGTTTTATTATATACAAGAAAAATCCCCCTCAAAAAAAGAGCCACCACCCTCTCCAAAAAGTTAAATGAATTCTAAGACAAATACAGTGGACCCTTGTATAACAAACAGTTTGCATAACATAAAATCTGTACAACATAAAACATTCCGGAGATAGGGGAAATTTGCTTAACATAATTGCCTATGGGGAGAATCCGTACAACATAAAAATGGGATTACTGTACTCCATTTTCAAGGCATTCCTATGGGAATCTGTATAAAGGAAAATTTGCTAAACAATTTCATTTGGAATGAATTAATTCCTTTATACAAGGTACCACCGTACTGTTGCTATGCCTTTGTAGATGAGCACAAACCAGTTTGTCCAGTTCATAAAATTGACAGCACTTCTGTTGCTGCTTCTCACCCCTGCCTCCTCTGGCTCAATCAGCCACTCACCAAGCCCAGGGCTTTACACCACTACATTTGTCGTTTGTTTATTTCACTTCTCATCTAACTGGTAAAAATATTATCAATGCTGAACTAAGCAGGCTAAGCAGATTCCACCTTTCCAGAAGTCTTATAGATGTTCCAGCAGCAAGTGGCAATTTTCCTTCTCCTTGGACTGGAGAGATGTGTTATATATAATAATGATATACATACTTTTCTTTTTATTGCTTAATTACATTCTCAGCATTGGCTTGCCACCACATGTACACAGACAGGTGGAGCCAATATAACCTCTCTGATGAGTATGATTCAATCATATAAATGTTTACAAACATATCCATCAAAGTAATGTTATTTTCAAGTGTACATTCAAGGTTCATTCATGGACCACTGAAGAATATAACTTGTAAAATCCCCTAAATTCTTATTTGCTGCATATGCACCCTACTACCAGAAAAAAAATCATCCTGTAATCACACATCCAAAATCTGATTTTTTAAAAATAGATATAGACCAAAAAAACATGCTGATGTTCGCATTACTTAATAGTTAATTGGGACTAACTGATAAGGAGCTGGGCTGCATCTTAGTCACAGGAATGGTCACACACACACAGTGCAACAAAAAATGTACCCAAGCACCTTATCAATTAACTGCAATTATCAGTGGCAAGTTATGCAGCACTTGTATGAACAGCAACAGTGCTCCTGCCTTGGAATGAAATAATGGAATACTTCCATATATTTTTGTGCAGAATAATGGTTGTGGCATTCTCTCACCACTAGAGAAGTGAAGGCCCGGAAATAAAACCAGTAAAAAAAATTTTGGGGGGGATAAGACTTTTTTCCCCTTTTTTCCTGAAGCCTTTTGGATTTTTTTCCGAAAAATTAGAAAAATGAAAAAAGAAAACATGATTATGGAATGTTTTATTTTAACATGATGAATAAAATATTTTAACACAGAGTGTCCTAATATTTTCCAAAGCTTCCTAGATGCCCTGAACACATCCGAGCTCGCCTGATTTCGGAACCTAAGCAGGGTCGGCCCTGGCTAGTACTTGGATGGGAGACCAGCAGGGAATACCAGGTGCTGTAGGCGCCTGGAGTAGGAACTGGCAAACCACTCAAGTATTTCTGCCGAGAAAATCCCATGGACATGGGGTCACGGAGAGTCGGTCACAACTGTAACGACACTACACACACACACACACAATATTTTCCAAGTCACTTCTAAAATATGCATAGTATCTGATTATTCTAATTTCTGTGCACTGAGGACAAGCAAGTCCTAGGTGACAAACTGAACTCTCCAACGCAAGAACAAGATGCATTTACGACAGTGGTGGCGAACCTTCGGCACTCCAGAGGTTATGAACTCCAACTCCCAGAATTCCGAGCCTGTAATGCCAATGGCAAAGGACTGTGGGAGTTGTGTTCCAAAACGTCTGGCGTGCTGAAGGTTCGCCACCACTGCTTTAGGAGGTGCTGCTATTGTCACAAGAAAAAGAAAAAGGTTTCACTTTCGTTTTTGAATGTGGGTGGGTGTGTTTGGTTCTGTTCTGAGCTCTTCACTAGGCCTCAGAGCTCTAGAAGAAAATAAAGAGCAACAAAAATGATTCTGATTAAATTTCATGCCTATTCATTGAAACTTAGTCTCACTTCCTTCTATATATTTACCCCCTCTGCAATTCTTTTTATGAGAATGAGGATTTTATTTTATTAATTTTATTAATATGAACTGTTAATTCTGGATTTCTAAACATAGTTTTGTGCATAAACTACTAAACAGCAGGAGATTGTTACTCCATTTGTTACTTACAATTACAAATAAATATTATTTTAAAAGTAAATTCTGTTTGTAATAATTGTTTGGATACACTATATTTTAAAATGCTACTTGTGAAAGTTTTATGCAAAGTCAAATTGTCCTTAAGACATATTTTACGTTCATAAAGTAATTTTCAAGCTGTAAAAGGGGTGGGGAGTGCTAATGTAGCATTTGTACTTGTTGGTGATGTTAGGAGCCTCGTGGCGCAGTGGTTAAATGCCTGTACTGCAGGTAAAACTGTGCTCACAACCTGGGTTCAATCCCCGGTAGCAGGCTCAAGGTTCACTCAGCCTTCCATCCTTCCGAGGTCGGTAAAATGAGTACCCAGCTTGCTGGGGGGGCAATGTGTAGCCTGCACACTGTAATTAAAATTGTAAACCGCCCAGAGACCACTTGTAGTGGTATGGGGCGGTATATAAGCAGAACACTTTTTGCTTTGCTTTCTTTTTTCAATTTTTCTGAAAATTTCCATTTTTCCCCAAAAGAAATGGGGGGGAAACTGGGTTTTCTGACCTTCAAAATGTCTGGAAATTTTACATCTCTACTCATCCCTGCAAATAGTTAACTTTATTCCAAAGTCATCAAGTACAGTATCTTACTTTCTTATGATAAATTAATATGATAGATTGGTTAGTAGCCTGTCCCTTATGTTCACATTTCTATAACTAGACAGCAGTGTACAAAGTGTTCAGTGATTAATAAAAGGAGGAAGAAATGTTATCATTCGAAACAAATCCCAGATTATTAAAATAAACCTGTGCTTTTAAGATTTAAACAGCTTCTGCTTGTGCAAAGAGAATGGAATCCCTTATAGGCAATTGGGAAGCTTAACAGTTGTACACCATGGTAAAAACATTTCGGCAGGGGGAATATGACAGTCTATGGGGAAGGCATGCCTGAGTCATTTTTGAGAGTGACCTTGTTACATGCTTCTTGGATCCCTGTATTTCTGAGCAACAGGTCAGCTCAGTGGAGAAGGGTTGTCAAAAATGCTGAGCTCCTAATGCAGATTCTTTTCAGAGGGGGGAAAAACTGTTCACAAAATCAGACAGGAAGCATTGCTACTTAAAGCGAGAGGACTAAAGGCAATGCCTGCTACCTACTAGGGGTGTGTGGCTCCCACCAATCTCACGTGACAGAATTCTCTTCTCTGAGGTGGATGTTGCTGTGAACCATTGAACCCTCATCCTCCCTGCCCCTAAGCCAAATCACAGCACGCAAATCTACCACACACCCAAGAGGCAATGAGTACTTGGTATGAAACTGAGATTTCATTCAACATTTCATTGTATTGACGTATGACTGGAGAAATGAAGTTGATCCACAAAAGCTTCAATTAAAATACATCAGCTATACCCTAGCCGGGCATTTGTGTTTTATAATGGCCACACAATTGCCCCATTTTATTTCAATGGAACCATGAGGATAGCAAGAAAGAGCCGCCACCTCTCAACTCCATACCAAGATCCTAGAGCAGATTATTAAATAGCCAGTCTGCAATTATTTAACAAACGATGCTGTCATTACAAGGAGTCAACACAGGTTTCTTAAAAACAAGTCATGCCAGACTAATTTGATCTCATTCTTTGATAGAATTACAGGCCTGGTGGATGAGGGGAATGCTGTGAATATTGCTTATCTGGACTTTAGTAAGGCCTTCAATAAGGTTCCCCATGATATTCTTGCTAAGAAGTTAGTAGAAAGTGGAATAGATAGTGCTACTGTTGGGTGACTGATCGCACCCAAAGGGTGACCATAAATGGCCTCTCTTCAGCTTGGAGAGATGTGACCAGTGGGGTGCCCCAGGGTTCTGTTCTGGGTCCAGTGCTGTTCAATATCTTTATTAATGACTTGGAGAAAGGAATAGAGAGTATGCTAATTAAATTTGCAGATGATACCAAATTTGGAGGGGTTGCTAATTCCCTAGAGCGGTGGTCCCCAACCCCCGGGCCGCGGACCGGTGCCGGTCCGTGGACCAATCGGCACCGGGCCGCCAGAGGAAACCAGGGGAAACTCCTCCTCCCTTCCGTCCCTGATCTCTTCAGCACGCGCCCCGGGAGGAGGAGGGAGGAGAAGGAGGCAGGGGAGCCAATGAGCGCTGCGCTTGTTGGGGGGCGGTCCGCTGCCCAATGGGCGGGCGGCTTGTTGCGTTGGGGGGCTGCCGCCGCGGTCGCTGGTGGTGCTGTCGCTCCTCTTCTTGGTCGGAGGCGGCAGCGGCAGCAGTACCAGCACCAGCACCAGCACCAGCACCAGAAGGAGGGCTTGAAGAAGGCGGAGGCGGCACGCGCCTGCCCGCCAGGCGGGAGCGACCCTTAGCAACCGCGGCAGTGGCGGCGGCCCGCCCACCCACCGACCGGCCCGCCAGCCATGGAGGTGGCGGCGGCTCCGGCCGCGGTGGCGGAGGGAGGAGGAGGCCGCTGAGGGGGGTTCTCGGTCGCGGCGCGGAGGAAGGCAGGACGCCGGTAAGCCAGCCTCTCCCCTCTCTCGCTGTCCTCCCTCTTGGTGTGCGTGTGTGTGTGTGTGGAGGGCGGAGGAGGAGGGCTGGGGGGGTCATGGGAAGGAGCCTCGCTGTGTCCGCCAAAGCGCCCGGTGTGACAGCTTGCCTCCCCTTTTCCTCCTCCTCCGCCCTCCTCCTCCTCCTCTTCTCTCCCCCGGCAAGCAATGGAAGAAGGCTGGAGGAGCGCAGGAGGAGCCGCCGCCGCCTTTGCCTCCCTCCTCCACCCGCCGGCAGCTGCGGCGCATCCTCCTCCTCGCCCTCCACCAGTAGCAGCAGCAGCAGCAGCACCAGCCACGGCGGCGGCGGCGGCAGATCAGGCGCGAAGGAGGGTGGGCGGGGGGGGAGGCTGCCTCTCGATATCTCTTTTTTCCCAACCCCCCCACCGCCGCCTCCCCCCTGCAATCACCCCTGCCCCGCCGCCGCGACCCCCCGCTCCTCCTCCTCCTCCTCCTCATGCCCCGTGGCTTGTGGGTAGGGGGAGAGAGGGCGGAGCCGAGTGAGAGGGGGGCCGGCGGAGGGCTCACTCGCCCGGACGGACCCCGGAGGGTGGGGAGTGGGGGAGGGTCGTCGCCCGTGCGCCCGCCGCTCCTCCGCCTTTGGGGTTCGTCGCGGAGCCGCTTTGCTGCAGCGGGTGGGGGGGAGGGGTGTGTGTGTGTGTGCGTGTGTGTGCGTGCGTGCGTGCGTGTGTGTGCGTGCGTGCGCGTGCGTGCGTGCGTGCGTGTATTAGCGTGCGCGCGCGCGCAGGTGAGTGTGGGAGGGGGACGGGCGTGGAGGAGTGCATGCCCCCCCCGGGCCACGGAAAAATTGTCGACCATTTGCCGGTCCGCGGCAAAAAAAAGGTTGGGGAGCACTGCCCTAGAGGATAGGATGAAAATCCAAAAAGACCTTGACAGACTAGAATGCTGGGCCAAAGCTAATGGAATGGATTTCAACAGAGGGAAATGTAGGGTGCTACATCTAGGTAAAAAAAATGAATTGCACAGATATAGGATGGGGGATACTTGACTGGAAAATAGTACCTGTGAAAGGGATTTGGGAGTCTTGGTGGACCACAAATTGAACATGAGTCAGGAGTGTGATGTGGCAGCCAGGAAAGCCAATGCGATTCTTGGTTGCATCAACAGAACCATAGCGTCTAGATCAAGGGAAGTGATAGTACCACTCTATTCTGCTCTGGTCAGACCCCACCTGGAGTACTGTGTCCAGTTCTGTGCGCCTCCGTTTAAAAAGGATGTTGACAACCTCAAGCGGGTGCAGAGGAGGGCGACCGGGATGGTTGAAGGTCTGGAAGAAATGTCATATGAGGAACGGCTTAGGGAGCTGGGAATGTTTAGCCTTTCAAAAAGAAAGCTGAGGGGGGATATCATAACTATGCTTAAATATTTGAAAGGATGTCATATTGAAGAGGGAACAGGTTTGTTTTCCATGCCTTCAGCAACTAGGACTCGGGGCAATGGTTTCAAACTACAGGAAAAGAGATTCCATTTGAACATCAGGATGAAGTTCATGACAGTTAGAGCTGTTCGGCAGTGGAATATGCTGCCAACTTGCCACAAAGGGTGGTGGAGTCTCCTTCTTGGGAGGTTTTTAAGCAGAGGCTGGATGGCCATCTGTCGGAAATATTGTGATGGGGTTCCTGCATAGCAGGGGGTTGGACTAGATGGCCCTTGAGGTCTCTTCCAACTCTATGGTTCTATGATTCTATGAAGAGGAAGGTACATGGACTCTCAACACCAGCAAAGCAGAACTGCAATGACTAGATAATACTGTACAGTACTCCGTTTTCTTGAATCTGATCTCAACTGGCTATGCCTAATTGGTTTACTAAATTATTCCCCAATCTCCAAATGGACATCATGGGTTTTCTGAATCAACCCCATCCCTCATTGGCTGAACAGAGAAACATGCATGTTTTGAAGAAGAGCCAAACAGGAGGGAGAGAGAAAGAGAGAGATAGCACATGTGTGCATGACCTATGAGCCTTGGCTTCAAATGCAACTTCACAACAGCCCTGCTGCTTCCTGCCTCATCTAAGACAGATGGACCTGGAGAAAATAATCTTGCCAAGAAATTAACATCTATGATTAATCTCTTGGCAAATCACATGTTGTCATGTTAGGATGTTTAAAATATAATAGTTAGTCTTTAGGGTGCCACTTTTTGTTTTGTTTTGTTTCTTTGGATTTTACTTGGCATGTTTACACAGACTTAACATGGCCACCTCTTCCAAAGCCATTCCAGGTGGCAGTGGAAATAGGAAACAGGTCCAGGCTGCGCTGGCCTAACTATAGTTGTGTAAACTGTTGCAGCAAATTGCCACTGGCTCGCTGCCTAGATGCCCTAAGCACATCCAATCTCACCTGATTTCAGAAGCTAAGCAGGGTCGGCCCTGGTTAGTACTTGGATGGGCGACCACCAGGGAATACCAGGTGCTCTAGGCGCCTGGAGTAGGAACTGGCAAACCACTCCGGTATTCCTGCCAAGAAAACTCCCATGGACATGGGGTCACGAAGAGTCGGTCACGACTGTAATGACACAGCACACACGCACACGTTCATTTGCTGCTTGCATTCCTTATCACACGCCAGCCACATGAGTTGATCCACAATGAGGACTCATTAACGGGTGGGGATTTGCTGCTAAGATTTTATACCACTGCACTTAGTGTCGGCGTAAATAATCATTACACTGCTCCTGGCAGATACATTCCAGTAAATCTCTCTATTGTGATCTAGCCAAAAATCCCCAGAATAATTAAAATAAATGAAATAAATCAAAATAAAGCCATAGATATTTCAGTGTGGAACCTTTATCTGGCAGCCAAATGGGGTGAGGGGGTTATACCCAGAATGCAAGACATGCCTTATTCACCCGTCTCTCTGGGAGCAACTACTGAAATAATAGTCCACAATGCTGGCACACTGCCATGACCCTTTGTGACAACCACTTATTAAAGAAATGGACTTGAGAACCATATTGGTCAGAACTCCATGTCCAATGAGCTTCTTGTCACAAATAATCCCTGGTCATCTATTTGCCAGTGTGCTGGCCACTAGGGACAGAAACCGCATGTCAATCAAGACATGTGCCTTAGAAAAGTGAATCAAAGCTTACCACAAAGCCTTTCACACAGCGGTTCAGCCTTCTTGCACCTGTGAGACCAGTACTGGGCATAGGAATGTACTGTGGTATATTGTATAAAGGAATTAATTCATTCCAAATGAAATTGTGTTAAGCAAATTTTCCTTTATGCAGATTCCCATAGGAATGCATTGAAAACGGAGTAATCCCATTTTATGTTGAACAGATTCTCCCCATAGGCAATTATGTTAAACAAATTTCCCCTATCTCCAGAATTTTTTATGTTGTACAGATTTTATGTTATAAAAACTGTTTGTTATACAAGGGTCCACTGTATTACAGTATTTCTTCTCCTGCTTCCCCTTTTTCTGCTTCTACTTTTATATGCTATTAGTTTTTATGTATTTTCAGGTTATACAATATGAGCTTTTGTTTTTATTTATCATTAGATATTAGTTTCTATCTAGTATGTTTTTATTTTACTTTATGCTATTATTCATTATTCCACTGTATTGGTTGCTTTAGGCACACAGCCAGGAGTAACTATTTGCTGGATGGGTGGGATAAAAGTCCAATAAATAAACAAACAAATAAAATAATGCATGTAAATCCTGAGAAGCTCCAGCTCAGATCAATTAATGATCACTGTAAGACAACATGCATTGGTATACACAAAATGTCCTTCTATGTGTACTTTCAAAATATAAAACACAATAGTATTAACCCTGCGTAATTCCTTTATATGAAACTGTGAAGCTTTAATTGAAGCTGTGCAATCCACTCCATTCACTCAGTTTTTTATCAGGTGATAGGAATTTTCGTTACAAGAGCTAATGGACCAGCTCAATGTACTATAAAATGCCCTACCTTTTTTAAAAAAAATTCACAATTCTTATACCACCAATTGCTGTTACTTGCTTTCCCGTAAATCCATTAGGGTGCGGGTGATTTCCTTTCTGTGTAAATAAGAAGCTGGAAATGCTTTAGTGTAGTCGTTTGTAAGGCTTTTAACGCGCATACACAAAAAGAGGCCGTAGCGGTGGAATCTTAAAACTTCCACATTAAACAACAAAGCAGCAGACAATGATGCGAAGGGTTTTGCAGAGCTGCTTTCAGTAAGATAACTTGTACACACAGATGAGCAATTTTTCCAATTATGGGTCGAGCATTTCACCCAATGTCTCACGAAGCTGTTCGTCTGACAATAGAGGGGAATTTATTGGGAGCCATTTTACTTCACATCAACCTCCCTGAAATTATTCACAACAATAAAATGAAGGGGGAAATGGGGTTTCGAATCCTTAATATTAATCTTCAGCAATTCAGTAGATGCACTTCTATCGTAAAAATGGCATTGAGGCACTGATTCCTAAAGAAGAGCGTTATTCTGCTGTTAAACAGACAGTGATTAAGAGAGACACTGACTGAGCCTAAGATGCTCATTCCAAAGCAAGTCCCATCGAGTTCAATGAAACTAGCACAGGCGCTTAGGACAACAGCCAAGGTTCCTTGCAAAAGTGCATTAAGTAAATTAAGTAAACCAGCAGTGAGCTACTGCTTCATATGGTGAGTGTTCTGACACTAAAGGCATTCAAGAGAAAACTGAAAATCCATCTGACAGATCTGCTTTGATCTGGATCCCTGCCCTTAGCAAGGAGTTGGATTTGATGGCCTTAGAGGTCCCTTCCAACTCCATGATTCTATGAAATCTAAGTAAGGAGAAATGGGATTGTGAATTCAAAGGGCAAATCAGAAGTTTCAGTTCATCTATTTTTCACAACTAGCTGGTCTTTAAAAAACCTGGAGAAAAAAGAAATTCTATAGCAAGTCCAAAGGCAACTTGCTAGAAGACAATTCTTACAGAAATTAAGCTGGTAGGAATCTCCAAAATACCGTTCCTCTCTGGACTGCATGTAGAAATAAAGGCCATCACTTGCTCGGGTAGGGAATGAATGTCTGGGAGATAAGGCAAACTGTAAGGAAAGAGGCCACCAAGAGCCATTCCTGAGATGTGGCTCCACCGTTCTCTGTTGTACTCAGAACAGAAATGAAAACATCATGTTTGGTGGACTACAATCCCAGACCCAGATTATTCCAACCAGCATGGCTACGGGAGCATATCTGCCTCACATCCCTGTCAGAGTGTGCGGCTGCCATAGGAGGCGGTGAAGGGCAGGCTGAACACCCAGCCAGACTGGAGTGCCACTGGAGAAGGACCTCGGCGGCATGTAGTGAGGGCCCATATGTAGAACATAAGAACATAAGAAGAGCCATGCTGGATCAGGCTAAAGGCCCATCTAGTCCAGCTTCCTGTATCTCACAGCGGCCCCACCAGATGTGTTTGGGAGCGCATGAGACTAGATATCTGTCTCCTGATACCACTCCCCTGCATCTGGACCTTGAAGAACCCTGGCTTCACCATCATGGTTTGTAACCTGTGATGGACCTTTCCTCCATCTAGAAGCAATGCTGATAAATAAAGTGTGTAGTATTAGACCTGGTGGTGTTACCTACAATCACTGCAACCACAAAGACATGTATACCTTGGTACCCAGGTGAATGTTTACATGATAGGAAAGGGATTGTCTGATTTCATTCTGGAATTAAAGAACACACGCCTCTGATCCTCCCACCGCCACCCCGGAGATCTATAAAGTACAGTGGGTCTCTTAGGAAGATGTTCTGGTGTCAGATTCTCTGACGGACATCTTTATTTAACTTTAATGTACCTAGATACACTTTTCCCCCCTCTTCCGATCCCTTTTTTGGGTCATGTCTACGTAACAACTAGATATACTTTCCAGAGGGATAGAAAGCACATATTTTGTTTTGGGACAGCACTAAAGACTGAGCCAAGTCTGGATACAGTACTTTGGACTACCCTAGTCTTTTTAGATTCAGATTTCATTCTGTTTCCCTTTTTGTGGTCAAAGTATTCCGTAAGAAAGATCAATACTAAAATCAATACTGAGATGTGTTATTAATTGAACAAGACATTAATTTAGTTCTGTGGAACTATTAAAAACAATGCACAGTAAAAGGAAAAGAGTAAAATCTAGTTGGCCAAAAGTGCTTCCCGCACACCACATCCCCCCTCCGCCAAAAGTTCAAAACATAACATAATTTCATTTCGTTCAATCTCACCTTTCTAACCAAAAGGGACCCAAGTCTTTTATGAATTATTAGTAGACATCTACAACTAGAATCACAATAGTCTGCATCCTATCCCATAGCTCCCAAGCACAGGAGGAATGACATCAGTAGTAGCAACAGACTGCTACCAGTTAAAGAGTTCCTTCTTTGATTATGTGTTGCACTTTAGATGAGCACATTGAGATGAAGTCATGCAAAAAAACAAAACATAACACATGGCACCTGTGGTACTGGTCAGACCAATGGACATGAAACTGGAAACGAAGGTGTCTCCCCAATGTGTGGCAGCAGTGTAGAAGGCCAATTCCATGCTAGGGATTATCAAAAAGGGGATTGAAAATAAAACAGCCAACATTATAATGCCATTATACAAAACAATAGTAAGGCCGCACCTGGAGTATTGTGTACAATTCTGGTCACCGCATCTCAAAAAAGACATAGTGGAACTGGAAAAGGTGCAGAAGAGAGCGACTAAAATGATTACTGGGCTGGGGCACCTCCCTTATGAGGAAAGGCTAAAACATTTGGGGCTCTTTAGTCTGGAAAAAAGGCACCTGAGGGGGGATATGATTGAGACATACAAAATAATGCAGGGTGTGAGTAAAGTGGATAGAGGGAAGCTCTTCTCTCTCTCCCAAAATACCAGAACTAGGGGACATACACTCAAATTGAGGGCTGGAAGAGTAAGAACTGACAAAAGAAAATATTTTTTCACCCAGCGCGTTGTAAGTCTGTGGAACTCCCTGCCACAGGATGTGGTGATGGCATCTGGCCTGGATGCCTTCAAAAGGGAATTGGACAGATTCCTGGAGGAAAAGTCCATCACAGGTTACAAACCATGATGGAGAAACCAGGGTACTTCAAGGGCCAGATGCAGGGGAGTGGTATCAGGAGACGGATATCTAGTCTCATGCGCTCCCAAACGCATCTGGTGGGGCCGCTGTGAGATGCGGGAAGCTGGACTAGATGGGCCTTTGGCCTGATCCAGCATGGATCTTCTTATGAAGGTTTGTGACCATCTCTATCCAAGGCCGCAAGGCAGGCCAGCTTCTATTGCCTCCTCTCACAATGGCAAAAAGCCTCTTGTACCTTCTTTTTAAAGGCATCAAGGGGTGTCATTTTTAGCACAAAAAAAGCAAAACATATTGGGGAAGTGGGGGCAGATACAACCCTCAGAGGTACAGGGTATGTGTACGAACGAACAGCTGAAGGATTTTATATCTATCATAACAACTCAATTACTCTCGTGTGAGATCATTTAAAAATGTAAAACACATCATGACATATAATAATAAAATCAGTCTACTGTATCTAAGCATAGTTTCAGGCAATACTCTAACACAACCTCAAGTACTCAGCAGATCATCACAATACCCAAACAGAGGGCAATAAGTTAATTACAATTGTCTGACAGGTTTAATATAACCAGAACTTAATTTTGGCATCTTAATTTCCTTTCGAACGATCAAGTTCTACTACTGGAATATAATCCTACTTCCTATCTGCTAAAGTGCAAGTCTTTCTCCCCAAAGACTGATGCCTTTTTTATTATCATCCTTTTCACAAAATGCGTCACTGCAAATTTAGCGGTTATCTTTGTCACGGGGAAAAATAAACCATGGGTTTTTTTTTTAAATAGGTTTCAGCTATCTTCTTGATTTGACGTCTACAGTAGGCCCTTTTCTCATGGTGTTTTCAAGGTGACTACTGTTAAGAAAGAAAAAAACTGGCAGACCTGCAGCACCAAACAGGATTCTAACACGGGAGCTGCAGCAGAAGGATCCCAGTATCCGCTGGGGATTGGTTCCAAGCCTTACCGTGGATAATGAAAACCGTGGATGAGAGAGGACACCAAAATGTTCCCCAAAACTGCTGTTTTGTGATAATAACTTGCTTTACAGCTGCTGTTTATGGCGGTAGCTTGCTTTACAGCTGCTGTTTTATGACAGTAGCATGCTTTACAGCTGCTCTTTGTGACAGCAGCTCGCTTTGCAGCTGCTGAATTATTTATTTTTCCTGTGGCAACTGTGGATAACTGAATCAGTGGATAATGAATCAGTGGATACGGGGGGGTCCTACTGTACTTCTTTAGTTGCTTTTTTAATCTCTACCCCACCTTTCTCCCCATGGCACAGTGTGTTCCCAAAGTGTGCACAAAAATGCCTGGGAACACCACAAGAAAGAGAAGGGAGCATAGAGCAAGAGTCTACACACACACACACACACACACACACACACACACACACACACACACA
>JAHTLZ010000161.1:2806099-2824056 GCA_023846285.1 Phrynocephalus versicolor | reverse complement strand
CACACACACACACACACACACACACACACACACACACACACACACACCTCCGCCTGCACCAATTCCATTGTTTCCACGGTGCCTGTCACCTTCAATCCCAGCCACCTCCTTGGGCCGTGGTGCTCTCACCTTGCCTGGTACCTCTTTCCACGTACACTACCTCAATTTCCATGCAGTCCTTCACACAAACAGCTTTGATCAAGCTTTATACTTGCAGCGACCCTCTCGGCACTCTTCCAATGCAGCAATCAATTGCACTCTTTCAAACAGCCTCAATAAGAAACAGCTCCGCTCCGAAGGTAATGGATTCTGTTACCTCAGACACTCAGTCCTACAAACCTACAAATAAAAGAACTGCAGCCTCCTGAGCTGCATCTGGTGGTCCGTCAGCGTTTTAGATTCCTTTCTTAAACCCGTGCAGACAGGACAATTATTATTCCCTCAAACCTTCTCATCAATGTTCCAAATGAATAAATGGCCAGAATCCTATGGGGGGGGGGGTTGTGTCAGAATAAATGTAAACTGCATCAATATACTGCCAATGATTAATGATGGACTACCTACCCTGTTTCCCCGAAAATAAGACCTCCCCCAAAAATAAGCCCTAGCAGGATTTCTATGCATTTGTTAAATATAAGCCCTACCCTGAAAATAAGACCTAGTGAGGGGCATGGCTATGGTTGTGTGCAGGGCTGACATTCAAGCATATTATACTTAATAAAAGTAAGACAACCCCTGAAAATAAGCCCTAGTGTGTCTTCTTGAGAAAAAATAAATATAAGACAGTGTCTTATTTTCGGGGAAACACGGTACTATGTGAACTTTTATATGGATTATCATACATGACTGCACTGACTGATTTCATAAGAACACTAGTGTTCTCCATGTTAGTTTCCATTCCTCATAATGGATTTTTTTTTTTTGTCTTTTCACGTGTTTGTTGTACCTTTAATGTTACCTTTGAATGTTGTAAAAAGCCTCTTCTAACCCCCTATTCTTAACTTGAATATGTTTTGAATGTTCTGGGCTGTATATTATCCCTCATTATTGTAAGCCACCTTGGGTCCTTTCCCGAGGAGAAAGCCGGGGTAAAAATATTCAAAATAAAAAAATAATGTTAATAAACCATGAACTGCCACTCATATTCCTGGCCATGTACCAAGTCACATAACTGGCACATGACATGGGGGGAAAGTGGGACTCAGGCTTCCTTTAAGGTTCATGTGGGCTTTTCTACACCTACAAACCCATCACAACCATTTTGGCTAGGTTCAGGATGGTACCCATGGGGGGGGTGTTTGCCGCATTCATGGAAAAGAGCACCACACAGAGGAGATGACAATTAGAGGGCACGTAGGTGGCAATTCATTATTTAGCATTTGTATAAGCCACCTCGGGTCCCCTATTGTAGAGAAAGACGGCCTATAAATAATTTAAACTTAATAATTTAAAAGCACAAATTTTGGTGTCGTGGTTTATACATTTACCCTGCTGCCAGTATAAATATGATTCTTACCCACCTTTTGGAATTAAAAAGCTTTTCGCTTCTAAGGAAAGAGCTCAAAAGATGCTAGTGTCAAACAATTTTAAAGAGTTTATTCATTGAAATTAAAAAGCTAGACTATTTTCTTGTTGAGGGACAACTTTGCTGCTTTTGCAAGGTGACTAACTTTTAAAGTAACTTTTAAAAACAATTTTAAAAAGCAAAATGTTCTGCTTATATACTGCCCCATACCACTTCAAGTAGTCTCTGGGCGGTTTAGTTTTAATTACAGTATGCAGGCTACACATTGCACACACACACACACACACACACACACACACGCAAGCTGGGTACTCATTTTACCGACCTCAGAGGGATGGAAGTTAAAATTGTTAAGAAGGAGACTGAATTGCGAGGGAGTATCACTTGCTTGATTCGCCAATGCACCTTGAACATTTACATTTATTTTTTGCAAGAAATATCACTGTAAGTGACTAATGTTGTTGCTTTTATAAAACAGCAACGTAAAAGCAATACAGTAGGACCCCAGTATCCACTGGGGATTGGTTCCAAGCCTTCCTGTGGATAATGAAAACCGTGGATAATAGAGAATGCCAAAATGTCCCCAAAACTGCTGTTTTATGATAGTAATTTGCTTTACAGCTGCTCTTTGTGACGGCAGCTTGCTTTGCGGTTGCAGAATTATTTATTTATTTTTTCCTCTGCCAACCGTGGATAACTGAATCAATGGATAATGAATCAGTGGATATGGGGTCCTACTGTCCTTAAAAAAAACTATAATCAGTTATAACTATTTTAGGGACTTCAAACTTCATCCATAACTTTAAAGCCATTGCCTGGGAGCAACACAGGCAGCCAGGTTTCGAAATTCAGTGCAGAAAGAAAACACCAAATAAAACAATCAATCTCTCACCCTCGAAAATGTTGTTTTCCAGTTATAAGGACAAGAGAGCAAATACTATAATGGGAAAGAATCTCTGCCCAAGAGGCACTCTCAGTAACAGCAAGCAGCCCAAGGAAAAATAGGCATGGCTTTCAGCAGAAGCTAACTTTCCACCTTTGGCTTCCCATCGGGGACAGGCACCATCGGTCTACATTGGACTCGAGGGCAAGTAAACATAAAATTCTGTGAACAGCAGCACAGATCAAGAGGTGGCAGAAGCAAGTAGAACGGTCTGAGAGAAGGAAACAGAGGGACTTAGCAGATGAAAGCCTACCAGAATGACTTGATCCCATACAACTTTAGGACACCATCAGCTTGCAACAGTAATATTTAATTTAATGTTCCGATCCCACCCTTTCAGGTTCCAAGGCTCACTAGAACCCTCTTTTTGCCCTGGGGAAACCTTTGGTAATCTCAGGATAGGAAGCAAAATAAGCAAAAATGGTTGCCAGAGGTCTTGATCCAACCGTCAGGACCACCAGCATCAGTTTTTGGCTATTAAAAAGCTTCCCTCACCTCCACCATCTTGAGGCTTCAAAAACTGAACCCCAGAGTCTGAAGGGGACAATATTATTCTGCACGACATTGTGAGATGATGATGATGATGCTAGCCTAGCTGCAGATACACCAATAGGATTTCAGTCAGTATGTCCTATTCTAGTAAGATCAACTACACAGAAATGATGTTCTGAGGTTGTAGCTCTTAAAATGGATGTTGAAGCAGGACTGGTCCTTTGTCAGTTGACAGCATGGCTATATGTCTCTATGGCCATTTAGCTCAAGGCTAAATGGTCTATGGCAGTGTTGGCCAAACTTTGGCCCTCCACAACTCCCAGAAGTCCAAGCCTTTAATGCCAACGACAAAGGACTGTGGGAGTTGTGGTCCAAAACATCTGGAGGGCCAATGTATGGCCATCACTGGTCTATGGTCATGTAGGTGATGCAGCTTAGCCCGCAAAGCGTATAGCAGGAATGAATCTAGGTTTGTACAGAGAATAAGATCCCAGAACCTGACTACTGGAACATTTGGTTCATAAACACAACCACACCACTGCACAAGCGGGAGACTCAGGCTGCTACTTCCGGTGGAACCATTTCACAGAAAGTTGGTTTCTTCCTCAATTGCTTCGAACTAAGGGTTATGAATTTAAGGTTTTACCAAGTTTCACTCTTAAGCCAGAAGTTCTAGTCTAAAAAGAGAGATTCCTTACTTATACATTCTGAGCCTGAGCCTGAAGATTTCATATATTGCAGATGCCATGTTGATGTCTTTGCTTCTGACCTAAGATGACCCTTTGGTTTTCAAGGTATATGTAATATTCAAAACATGGTTTGCCGCTGCCATTCCCTCTAAGGTTTCATGGTTGAACAAGGATTGGAATCCAGGTTTCCAGCCTCCACCTCTAGCACTTTAACACCAAATTGCAGTTCATATTACAAATTAGTGCTCAGCATACAACATGCTCAAGGCAGAAAAGTACCTGAACACTAAGCCAGACAACACTAAGTGGAGTTTTAAAGGTCAGGGGAAAGTCTATTTCTGTGGCCACCTAGCCTGCAATAACCGCACAGAACCATACGTTCCAGTTAGTAAATAGCACATGGGGATTCTGACTTCTAGAGTGCTCCCATCAGGAATATGAGAACGTTTTGACCAATAGCTTGGGAAGAAGACACACATTATTAATATTTAAGTGCAGCTTGCCTTGTACAGTGGTCCCCCGCCCTTTCGCAGTTCATATACTGCGGTCCCGCTATATCGCGGGTTACCGCAGTACCCCAAAAGGACTTGAGGGAAAGGGGGGAAGGTTTTGGCTCTGTGGCCGAGAGCCCTTTCTAAAGACCGTGCGCCACTCTCCCACACTCCCCTTTCCTAATAATGAACCTGGTTTGGACTGGACTGCTATTTATCTCATGTTTAAATTTACATGCATAACACACCTGCACACCCACATTTATATATATGTATATTGGTTATAATGAAACAGAGCAAACAAAACACCAACCACATATGGTCAGGCCTTGTATTGGATTGAGTCCTGCTTCTCAAGGAAGAGAGATTTTATGTTGTCTATGGCAATTTCTTGTACAGTTTGTAACATTTTTATTTTTATTCTGTTCACATAATATTTTGTAAAAAAAAAGTTGCTTTGAGAAATCCCCTTCGGAGTACATTCCTGTAAAAAGTATTTTGCACTATTTAAAGAAACTCATATTTGAAGTCAGGTTGTGCAATATTATGAATAGTCACAATGTTCATCATTGTACCTGTAATGTAACTAATAATTTTAAATGTACTATTTTAAATATGTAAAATAAATTTTCACTACAAGCATGTTTTAACAAGGTTAAAAGGACCAGTTTCTGACCCGCTTTAGTTCTTTTTATCCCTTACAATGTTTTGTTGGTTATTTAACAGATATGTGAATACTATTTTCCCCTTTTTTGAAATTTGTCATTTTGAAATGACTAAATGATGCAAGACTATGTTTTTGATATTAAATACTGAAGGTAAAAAAAAAAAGGGCTCTCGGCCACTGAGACAAGCACTTGCGTCCGCTGCAAGAACCTTTTTTAAACATCGCACGTCACTCGCCCGGAACCCCCCCCCGGGGAGCGGTGCACGATGTTTAGAATTGTGCCCACCCACCCGACCTGCATCCGCATATTGCGTATTTTCAATTAGAGATGGGCACGACTCAAAAAAATGGTGTTTCGTTTGTCGTTTGTCGTTTAGGGGGTCCGTTTCAGTTCGTTTTCGTTTTTCGTTGGGTTTTTTTTTTGCAAATTTTTCGTTTTCGTTTTTGTTATGTAATGAAATGAAAAAGTGAAAGCGAAAACGAAAAACTGCTGTTTCATTAGCATTCTTTTCAGTTCAATGTATTTGCCGCAACGAAAACGAAAAACACGGCAAAACTTTTCATTTTCGTTTTCGTTTTGTTTTGAAAAATTTTCGTTTTCGTAACGTAACGAACCGAAAAAAGAAAACAAAACGAAAACTTGCTCGTTCGTGCCCATCTCTATTTTCAATTATCACGGGTCAGGTGGGTCCCTCACCCCCGCGATAGGCGGGGGGTTACTGTAGCTCTCCTCACACCTCTAAGACATCATCTGGCTGGATAGCTCAGTGGTACAGGACTCTAGATGCAGAAATAGAGGTTGGGAGTTGGATTTCTCACAGTGCCTCCTGTGAGTGGAACCAGCCTGGGTGGCCTTGGGCAAGCTGCACAGTCCCAGGGTCCCCCCAGAAGAAGGGAATGGAAAACCACTTCTAAGTATTCTCTGCTTGGAAATCGCTGAAAAACGATTGCCGCAAATCAAAATTGACATGTGATAAATATTATTAAGACAACTTGAAAGTAGCTGAATGTATGCTGTTTCTTGGGCACATCACACAATGCCACAATGTTTATTTATTATTTCATTTATTTATTTTGAGTATTTTTACCCCACCTTTCTCCTTGAAAAAGGACACAAAGCGGCTTACAGTAATGAGGGACAATATACAGTACAGTACAGTCAAGACATATTCAGGTTTGGGAACAGGGAATTGAGGGACATCTTACAGCATTAAAAGATGACATTAAACCTACAAGAAAGTGCAAGCAATCCATATAATCATGCAAGGTAGACCATCCAAAAGTTAAGAAGGATGGAAACTAACATTAAAAACATAGTGTCAATGCAATCACACAAGGGGAGATATAAACACAAGTCATATTAAAAAAAAAGCAAAGAACTGGTGCATCCAAAGAACTATGAATAAAAAAAGAGACAAACATTTCTAGATGCCAAAGAAAGTAGAAATGTATATTTATTATATTTAAAACCCAAGCCCAACATGTTTCAGCCACTTCTTCTTCAGGGGCAAGTTTAAAATCTCAAAGATAAACCAAGAGACAATGAATTAATACAGCTTTAAAATCATCCAGTGCAGTAAGAAATTTAAAGCTAGATTTTGTAAGTACTGTACAAGAATCAAATGAATACTATTCAAGAACAATTATGTGTTTTTAAGCAGCAAGCAGCACTACTTGGGCCTCCAGCTTTGTGCAAAACTCTTTATTTCTTTTTCTTTTTGTATGTGTATAGACATGCACACACACACACACACACAACCCTCAATTTTCCTCCTGTGTTTTGCAAAATAGCTAGCAACAAATATCTCCAGACTTTTCCCGTCTCAGTTTACAACCAAACTGCAAAATCACATCTTAAATCTGTTTTTAATTAATCTGTTAATCACAGCAATTAATCGATTAGTGCTTCTCAAGCCTTATTACATAACCCTGTAAATCAGGTTCGCCCTTTCAAGTTTTCAGGAAGCTTTGGACCTCTTTAAAACAAAGGGTTTAATAACACATGCAAACTGGGGAATGGCAGAAAGTGGGAAAGAATAACGTTATTAGAGTCATTTGTCTATGGTTCGCCCCCAGAGAGAAGGCAAATTTTGTTTCAAGCTGTTCACTTCTATCTAACTGGGAGGCTTAACTAGTAGCGCAGCTAAGAGAAAATGCCAAGCCACCTACTTTGCCTCTTTGGCTTGACAGCCGACATAAAGCTTGAGTAAGAATTGGCAGCAGTACTCAGATACAAGTGGGAGACTACAAAAATAAGACAGTAGTTTCTTGTGACTAAATTATTCTTAATATTACATTAAACCTATTCTGAACTCTAGAGAGCGCTAAATTAAAAATTTAAAAAATAAATTAAAGAGGCAGGCACACACAAACACACTCTTAATACCACCAAAAGGAAAGGTTCCCCTCTCCAAAGGAACAGGACACGAAGTTCCTTCACTACAAAATACAATTAAATCTGCAACCAGTTGAAGATACTAAGGCGCTGGTTAAGGCGAAAGCTAGGACTGAGATGAGCAAGACCAATACAATACTTCAGGCTGCGGCATTAACTCCCATTACGGTGCGGCGCCTCTCCAGCCAGCACCATCGGCAAGCAGCTTTCTTCCCCACCTCTGAACTTGGCAGATGGACCAGAACATGCCCAGCACCCATGAAGTGGTAGCTGTTCTCCTTTCCCCAGGTCCACAGTTGGGAGTTGTTTGAGACGCAAAAACTGCAGTTCAAGATCACAGAATAACGGTGCAGGAAGGAGCTTCTAACGCCAAGGCATCCAATCCCATGCTCAAAGTCAAAGCGGATCTGACAGATGGTTGTCCAATTTTCTCTGGAGTTCCTCCAGTGTTGGAGACCTTACCACCTCCCAAGGTCACTGGTTCTGTCGCCGCATTGCTCTAACAAGTTTTGCCTAATATTCAGCCAAAATCAGGCTTCCTTTCACTTTAGGCAATTATTACATGCCCTGCACTCTGGGATGATGGAGAGCAGATTCTGCTTCTCCTCTGCATCTTTCAAGCATGTAAAGAGTGTACTTCTATCTCCCATCAATCTTCTTTTCTCTAGGCTAACCATGTCCAGTTTCTTCAGTATGTCAGCACAGAGCTTAGTTTCCAGTCCCCTGATCATCCTTGTTGCTCTCCTCTGAGCTTGTTCTATTTTGTTTCCATGCTTCTTCAAGTGTTTGGAACAGAATAGGCCTGCACAAGGAGCAAAGTCTGAGAAGGGAGAGGCAAGCATTAAAATGAAAGTGAAACTTTTGAGCACAGTACTCCACATCTTGAGAGATAGCAGCTTGAGGGTTATCATATTATTCTCACTCTATCTCCCTTGAGGAGAAAAACCTGTAATGTTATTGTTTTGGTTAAATAAAACTATTTATTTATTTATTTATTTAATGATTATTCTTATCCTTCCAATAAAATACAACAAAACAGTCCTCCAGATATGAATGATTAACCTATTAAACTGGAGATAGTTCACCTTGCAATAATAATAGATAATTTCATAATTATCTATCCATGTATATCTAATGGTATATAACCACCAAATCAGTAATTTTGTGATGTAACTGTAAAACTAATCTGAAAAGTTATTATTCTAAAAATGAAACCACCTGGTAGTAATTATTAAGACTAAAACAACTCCAGCCTTACTGACTAGTGATTTAAATTGTGATTTAAATCAAATCCACCCTGGTTACAAATGCTTTGGGTGCTACTCTATAGGAAAGCAAGGATTGAAGAGATGTTTGAATTTTCCGCAGCCACTGTACCCTCGCTGTGGCTGCGGGAAATTCAAAAACCTGCCCTTTGATCCTTGTTTTCCCAAAGGGAAAGCACCCTTCGGGAATGTGAGGTTGAAAGGGCAGGTGTGCTACCCTTTTGGAAAGCGAGGATCAAAGAGCAGGTTTTTGAATTTTCCGTGGCCAAAGAGTGGTGTGGCTGGAGAGTAAACTGGGGCTACGAAGGAACCCACAAGGGGGAAGTGTCGTGGCTGTGAGGGGGCGATGTTGCATGCCCACAGAAAGGGCTCTGCATGCCACCTTTGCCACCCATGCCATAGGTTTGCCAACACTGATCTAGAACAACAGCAAAATCCTTCTTGCTTTATTTATTTATTTATTTATTTGTTGCATTTATACCCCGCTTATTTTCATTGCGAGCTCTAAGCGGCTTGCAGTATTACTGCTTGCAGTATTACTGAGCCTAGTATCCTCCATCTAGAACCTCTGCATTTCTTTTTCCCCCCTAGGTGAAGAACTTTGCAGAGAAAATCAAAATGCACCTTTCGCAGACTGGGTGGACCACAGCACCTTAAGGCTCTGCTTCTATCATGTAAGTCTGCTTGTGCACTGAAATTATCTTTAGATGGTGTGCAACAAATCAGTACCAACAAGGAAGGCCTCCTTGTTGCTCGCCCCCAATGAGTGGAATACTCTCCCAAGATTTTTATTTTATTTTATTTTATTTTATTTTATTTTAATTTAATTTATTTATTTATTTATTTATTTTGAAAATAAATAAATAAATAAATAAATAAATAAATAAATAAATAAATAAATAAGATTTCCCTGGAACCCACACCACTATCTTTTGCAGTCTTGAAGTCTTTTTTGGTATACTGTACTTTCATTTATAACATCTAGCAACTCCCCATGCAGAGATCAGCAAGGAGAAGAAGAACCCTCCTGTCTTTGCTTCTCGTCCATTTTGAAAAGCTACACTTTGAGCAACCTTTCCTTGCTAAAGAAAATGTTGTTGTGTTCAAAAAATAAATTAAAAAACACTTCATATTTTTGAAGTCTTTTCCTGCAGCTTTAAGGTGCAATGTTCAGGAAGAATAAGACTAGCAAAAGCATTAGACAGACATCAAATCTTTATGTCTGTATTTTATTTTTTTGCTGCTCTAGTGAGTAAGCTTGATTTTTATTCCAAATCCAAAATGAGAGAAGTACATATACTAAAAGGCTGCTTTTTACAACCCACAAAAAAGATTGTATCAAAATGGCAAAATGAAACAGCTACCACAATCACTGTTGTATAAAATATTCTTGCTTTATCTGTGAATTGTGCAATTACTTGGCGGAAACCTCATATAGTATATATCTGCACTGAGTAAAAACCAAAACAGAACACTTCTAGGTTTGGGTCAGAGAGCGTGAAATTTAATTTTGAATAATCCACCTGAGACCAGAGAAGCTCATAATATGCTACACTACAATTACCTGTTTTATAGTATCTGTTGAAACAAAAATGGTACTTCTAAAGAATGACTACTTCAAGAACAAAAAGTGCTACTATTACATAAACAAAACTGGCCATTGCTACATACACCACTGTAATTTTGATCAGGATATCTATTGTGTAAAATCTATTTTGAATAATGCCATTAACTAGACTTAAAAGATAATACTGTATTACAAAGACACAGACACTAGCTAGAACCAACTCAATGTCCTGTGTGATGATACTGTCTTTGTTTTGAATAAGGAGATTATAAAACTTCCACAACACAGCCAGTCAGCTAAGATAATATATATAGTGTAAGTATTATTGTTCTCTTTGTCAGTTATATATCTCCTTACTAGATGGGCGGTATAAAAGCTCAGTAAGTAAGAATAAAAAATTATTTTTCCCCAAGAAGTCAGGGTTACACTACAATTTCTCCCTGTTTTATTATTTTAATAGCAGATTGGTGATTAAAGAGATGCTGAATAGTAACAAACACGAATGTCCCATATGTAAAAGGTTGGCCCCAACCTAGCTCCTTCAGCCCTCAGTAGAAGCAGGAAGTAGTCTTAACTCAATGCCATTACTACACCCCTTATGCAACATGCAATGCTGTTTCTCACACTAGTATTCCACATTGGAGCGTGAATCTTCTGGGCTTACACCCATCATTCCTGATCTTCAGGATGCATATGACAGAAGAGAAGAATGTTGTTCCACAAATCTCCCAGCCCAAGACTGTTGTAGGCCTAACAAGCAGGGCTCAATCCCATCAGCACTTAAATGAGAGACCACTAAGGACTATAAGGAATCTCCAACAAGATTTAAGAAAGAATCCTCCCTGAAACTCTATCAATCAAAGCTAAGAGTAGTAGGCTAGGCAGATACATTGCCTATTACCATGGATAAGATAGGGATATGGTAAAATATAGTCTAACCCTGACCCCTTGGGAAATGGGCTAGGTAGACCAATGATCTGTCTTCATATAAGGAAGCTTCCTATATTCCTAAAATAGCCAGCTAAAGACAGGACAATTTTTGTTATATTACACACTTGTCCCTTTGGTCCCAAACACTGCAGAAGGGTAAAAGATAGACTTGGACTTGCTGCTCTGCAGTAGAGTAGAAATAGGCAGTCTCAAGAGGCAGCAGTAAGAGGGTCCTGCTCAAGCTACAAGAATCTGCAAGCCAAGAGTCAGACCATCTACCGGGCGGTCTTGTCAAGCCCCAACTCCAAAGCCAAGCCAACTGCAGCCACCAGGGAGCCAGTAACCATAATCCAGGAAATAAGAAGAATTTTTGTCAGAAAGTCAGGCAGGATTTGTCCATAAATCCATATTTCACCGAGGCAACAGTACAGTTGAAAAACAGGCAGGTAGGAGCACAGTCAAGAAGCAGCCTGGATCAGGTTAGGCTGGAGGTCTATTCATCCAGGCAACAGGGAATGCTGAGTGAGGGCAGGGGGCAAAAAAGGATTAAGGTTGACCCCACTCCCTCAAAAAAAAAAGATGTTGCAGACATGGATATCTGAATTCTCTGCCTACCTGCAGCTTGGGCACTTCTCTCTCACCAGCTGCTACTGCTCAGCAGCCGAAAACAGCTGGAATATGTTTGGAAAATTTTGTCAGTTTTTCTCTTCCAGCCTTCTGGGGGTTGAGTTGCGGTGGTTCTTCTAAGGCAGTGTTTGCGAACCTATAGCACGGTTGCCAAAGGTGGCACTCGGAGCCCTTTCTGTGGGCACCCAACATCGCCCCTTCGCAGCCACCCGTATTCAGGTTCAATTACTGTATGGGCACTCTGTGAAAAAATAGTGGGTTTTGAATCACAGTTTGGGCACTCGCCATCACTGGTCTAAGGCTTTGTCTCTGCCTGGAAGGAAAGAGTCTTCTCCGGATAAGACAGGCTCTGCTTCTGGTTGCCTGGGCCATAATGGCCTGCAGAGGCTTCAAAGTCTTCTACAGATCCCTGTAGCTGAAGAGGACTCTGTGATGCAGGTCATAAGAAAGAGGGCAGGGATGGCTGACATGGGCAGATACAATCCTTCAGAGTCATAAAGTCATCATGGCCCCCAGATGAGTCTTCCAGCAAGCATGAGCCAGGGTCTCTGGAATCCATCGCAGACAAAGAATGGATGGATCCTAAAGAATGTGGCTCCTTCTAAAGTGCAGAAACTTTCATGCCTGATTCTGAACACTAGGGAAGCAGGGACCTGAATCTCCAGAAAAAGACCAAATTAGAACCTCCTCCGGGCACAATTAAATATTGCAGATTAAAAATGGAAGCCTAAATGGAGGGTCCGGGAATAGATGTTTGGCTGTAGAGCAGGCATGTCCAAACTTCGGCCCTCCTGATGAAAACATCCCAGAATTCCAAGCCTGTATTTCCAATGGCAAAGGACTGTGGGAGTTGTGGCCCAAAACATCTGGAGGGCTGAAGTCTGGACATGCCTGCTGTAGAGGAAGGCTTTTTAAGAGAAGAGATGGGAGTCTGCTTGAGGAAAAGCTATTTTTCCTAAAATAACATGAGGGTAAATGCCTATCGATGATCTCAAGGAAGGCCTCCAGAACCACTTTGTAGGTTGTAGGGACTGTGTGTTTGCTAGATACCATTTCTGTTCTGATTCCAGTGCTTTCCAGCTATGTATTGATGCTTGTTACTCCCTAACTGAGGAAGCCAGATTTTGGTTGAGTGTTGGGAGAAACTTCTTAACTGTTAGAGCAGTATGACAGTGGAAGCAATGACTCTGGAAGGTAGTGAATGCTCAAAACCTGGAGGTATTAAAGAGAAATTTAGACAACCAAATGGCAGGTATCATTTCATTAGTATTTCAGCCCTGAGCAGGGGTTCGACTCAATGGCTTAAAAGGCCCTTTCCAACATCATAATTCTAGGTCTCTTTGGATAAGCTTAACTATACTTCCCAGACTCAACCTGTTTGTTTGTGATGCTTACTTATTTATTTTTATTTTTATTTGTGTGGCTTGATGTTTTTGTCATCTGGCTATGGATCCCCTTGATTTGCTCATCTGTCTGCTTCTCTGGTGAGCCTCTTGTAACATGATCTCCACATTGCCTAACTCTGATTTTGGACTCCCTTGGCATGTGCCTAAACTGGCCACATCTCAATGTCCAGCCCAACGGAGAGCAGGAGGTTGAGACAAGAACACAGGTTTATGTCATCCCTGCCTCTGATGTGGAGAGGGGGATGGAGACACATAGAGTAAAACACTACTTCTGCCCCTAGCCCAGGCTCTACTAGTACCCTCTCCCCAACCAGAAGAGGCCACCTCATTGAGCCAAAACAAAGGTTAAATTTGAAGCGAGGCTCCCCTGACTAGAGTATTTTGTTCTGGTGACTCTTAAGCATAACAAGACATTTATTTAGGGATCTCATTTGTTCATTTCTCTGTCTGTCTTCTGCTATCCCTTTACAGAAAGGATTTGAGGCGTGGACAAAAAAGACGAGAGTTGAAATTTCTTTTAAAGCCTAGGAGGCATCCTAGTACTAAGGGTTGAAAAACTTTTCCGCTAAATGAGATTCAGCTCTTTGAAAAGAAAAGCAGGCAACAATTCAACAACAATGTGCCATGCCACTAAGGAGAAGAATAAACGTACTTGAGTCAAGGACATGGGCGACATGGGGAGGGGGGGAGAGGCACGACAATGCTGAAGCCAACTACTGTAGATTCTTCAAAAGCTATCAGGCTAGGTAAGGCTTATCTGATTGGACAGGCACTTTCAGAAGATCTTTTCAAGGAAGTAAGTGAAGTTTCATCAACATCAAGATATCTAAAATTAAACATCTATCTTACTCAGTCTCACCTGGCTCCTTCTACAAAGTCTGTTATACAGCACTCCTGTTTCATCACTCGCTTGGCTACACTGCTCTACCTCTCTTATCCAGAATGCTGCTGAAGAACTCGAAGTTTCAAATAGGTCCTTTCCCCCCACATTTTCTTCTTATGTCCAAGCAGCGCTCTTATTCCCCAAGACAGATACACTAGACCAGGGATGGCGAACCTATGGCATGTGTGCCAAAGGTGGCCCGTGGAGAGCTTTTGCCTGGCACACGACATGCTCCCTGCCCCCCTACTCCCCCCTCCTCTGGACCAGCCATGATGAATTTGCGGAGGAACAGGAGTAGGGAAGAAGCAGGGAGGGGAAGAGGCCAAGTCGCCGGGTTCCAGGCCCTGTGGGGCTTGGGGGGCGGGTGCCAGGCAGCTGCAGGCTCTCCTGGACCCGCCTCCGTGGCCGCTGTGCACGCCGCTGGACCTGCTTCTGCCATCCCTGCCACCGCCACTGATGACCTCACCCCCACCGCCGCCGCCTCTGCCATCCCCGCTGCCCCCGCCGGCCCCGCCAATGATCCTGCCGCCATCGCCCTTGCTGTCCTCGCCCCCAGCCCAGCCCCACCGGCCGCCGCCGATCCTGACCCCCCCCCCACTGCTGCTGCCGTCCCCATCGCCATTGCCGCCATCGCCAAATAGAAAAATTACAAGCAGCAGCTATATAATTCTGCTTGTAATGCACATAATATAATACATATAACTCTGACCGATTTGCATGACAGCTAATAAAACTACAATGAAGACAAAGCTGTGCTCCAAAGATGACACCTTCCAGAGGAAGCAGTGGAGGAGCTTTGTAGGAGCTTGGATCCTCTTTCAAGGTTATTGAGAAACCCTGCACTTAACTACTGTATAGGGCTAACCGTGCATGTAGAATCTTCTGATAAGGGTTAAAAGATGTGTGAGAACTACTGTATTTTTCTGTCTATACGACACTCCCAAGTATAAGACAACACCCACTTTTCCCAGGGCTGGGAAAGAGGCAGCTTGTGTGTTCCAACCGCAGGGTGCCCTGTTTGCATGTAGGCGTCACTTGTTTGCCCAGGCACTCCCTATGGAGTCCTCTGCTCAGCTTACCTCTGTGCAAAACACACCCCTTAATTTTAAGTCTAGCAATTTTGCAACAACAACAAAATCACCTTATGGACGGAAAAATACAGTATCTTTTTCTTCTCCCTCTCATGAAATGAAAAACCCACTGATCTGAAACTTTGACAACACATGGACTCTGTCACAACCATGTGTCTAAAACCTTGATAAAGGGACAACATGGTGTTGTCAAAAATTCTCTCCTCCGCATACCATGATGCCCTTTTTTTGCTAAGCTGGGAAATTGTGGCAGGGGAATTTTGGAAGTTGTAGTCCAGAGACATAATGTTTATCAACTCTGTCCATTTGAAGACAAAAATAACAGGGCAAAAATCTCTACCTTCTATTACTGTTGTTAATTTTGCTGGAGGTTCAAGGAAACTGAATAGCTATCCTATTCTTACTGATGATCAACCAAAGGAAAACACATCACCAATTTTTGAAATTAGCTTTTAAGTTGTCAAGGCAGTCGGCAAGTAATGCCTCCCTCCCCACACACATATTCCTACTTCTCGTCTCACACAGAATACAGAAAAGGCGCATTTGCTTTACATTGAAATGCATGGAAGCCCACCTCTCTTTTCTTAAACTACCAGGTAAAAAAAATCTTCCTTAATGGCATTTCCCAAGCTTCATTATTACCTAGTTTAATGTTCTACTCCAATAAAAGTGAACTTCTCAGAAGTTACAATCTCCCTCAACAGCAGTTATCTACCTGCCTAAAACCATATGTGACTTCTCTTCAAACCGGTGCGGCACCATTAATCCATCTGGGCTCAGTATTGTTCATTTTGTATGCACAATTGCAAGGACAAATTTGCACAGCTTACCAGATCTGGGGCCGTTATATGCAAATATAAGTAGCTACAGGAGAAATTAAGCTTATCTTTCTTGGTGGTATCTGTGTCCCTTTGCCTCTACCATTTATTCAATAAATACAAAAAAAAAATGGTTTTCATATCAAATGGCTCAACTCCGTAACACAGCGTGACAGCAGCAGACAGATGTTCAATCTGTTTACACAGTTGTGTGTTATACTCTTCTTGACTATAAATCTGAACTAGGTGTGTTATTACTTGAATTTATGGGAAATCTTTAGTTTATCTTGAGTTAGACAGAATGTGGCATGCAATATTAGGAGCTGGAAGAACTACCATTATAACTTCTAAATGTTTTTATTGATTCTTCAAATTTTTGCAAAAAGAAAGTAGAAAACATAATTTATTTTCTCCCGGAAGCCAATCTCATAGCACTTCACTTAGAATGCAGGAAGACTCAGTGGAATCTCTCCAGATTAGGACCCAGTAGTCACAAGTAATATTGGAAAAGCCATAACTGGGAAACTGAACATCATAGAACTACTGTACAAGAAGCAGGCCATTTCGTCCATGTATAGATAGAGGAAAGGAAGTCAATTTGGTCTGCTTTCCTGGGCACAGGAACAAAATTTGGAGGAAAATTGAAATCCTGTATATGCAACATAGCTGCCTAGATGCCTTGAGCCATCTAATCTCGCCTGATCTTGGAAGCTAAGCAGGGTCAGGCCTGGCTAGTTCTTGGATGGGTGGCCCCCAGGGAACACCAGGTGCTGTAGGCGCCTGGAGTAGGAACTGGCAAGCCACTCCAGTATCCCTGCCAAGGAAACTCCATGGACATGCTGCCAATCATACTGTGCAGATCCAAATTATACATATCCTTCCACTCTAGCCAAGAAGAAAAAACAACCAGCAATATTTGGGGAAGAAGTAAATTCCACCCATCCAGTTACCTTTGTGGAGCCCAAATGAGACAACTCCTATGTTATAGTACAGGCCTGCCCAAAGTCCAGCCCGGGGGCCAAATCCGGCCCGCCAGGCCATTCTGAGTGGCCTGTGGCTGGCTGGCCCACCCCTCCCTCCCCCTCCTTCACCCCATGTTTTTTTAAAAGAAAGTGGGTGGGGCTTGCAGTGGGCTGGCAGGGTCGGGGAGCAACCGGCCCCTGACACATTCTCAGCCACCAAATCTGGCCCTCCTTACAAAAAGTTTGGGCACCCCTGATATAGTACCAACCACACCAGTCCTGAACTGGAAAGCCTGGGTGGAAATCTTGATTCTGTCCCTAGGTGAGTTACAGGTTCTCCATCTAACCCAAGCCCCCTAATTGCATATAGAACATACGTCAGACAGAGGGGGTGTTGCCAGCACTCTGTGTCCAACGGCAAGTCAGAAATGGTCAAGCACTCTTTTAAAGACACACCTGCAGAAATATCTCAATCTGACTGCAGGGGAGCGGATTGCAACAATAGCGTCTCAAACCCGGCCTACACCAAGAGGCATCTCCTTCTTAGCAATCTTTTTTTCTGTGCCTTTCATTGTAAAATAGTACATTAACTCTTCAAGAATCTGGTAATGCTCAAAACTAAATTAAGCCATTACATTTGCCTATTGCGCCTAAGCTCTGCTTTTAACACAAGCATTCAGAAAAGGCATTCAAACTAGACTGATCAAATTACTTGTCATCACATAGCTGTACGAAAGAAAGATGGATAGACTTTAAAGATGTTGTGCTTGTTAAATATTTCAGTGTGTTTAAAGCTACTCAGATACCTGGGAGAGGATGTTTGTAAGGAATAGACTTCACCTTTTTTATTACAATTGTAATTTTTTCTTCTTCTCAGGTCAACGGATCTATTTTACATTGCCAAGCACTATCATTTGACAAGAGGCTATTTCTCCTCATGAGCTATAACAACAACAAAAAGCTTCACATGTATTCATAATTTGCAAATGCCTATCTTACTGCCTACAAGCCTAACTTGAAAGAGGAGCCTAAATCCAAATGCTAACCCTAACTGGAGTAGACTACAAAATAAATTGTTTGAAGTTAATTCAATACTTAAGTAAATCCAATTGAACCAATGGGTCTACTATAGTTTATTATTATTATTATTATTATTATTATTATTATTATTATTATTATTATTATTATTATTATTATTATTATTAT
>JAHTLZ010000161.1:2793152-2806089 GCA_023846285.1 Phrynocephalus versicolor | reverse complement strand
ATTATTATTATTATTATTATTATTATTATTATTATTATTATTATTATCATCATCATCATCATCATCATCATCATCATCATCATCATCATCATCATCATCATCATTATTAGTAGTAGTAGTAGTAGTAGTAGTATGTATATACCACAGACTGATTTTCCTCAAATGGGAACTCTGGGCGATTTACAACAACTTATAAAACAGCACCCAAAACAACAGAAGAAGAAGAAGAAGAAGAAGAAGAAGAAGAAGAAGAAGAAGAAGAAGAAGAAGAAGAAGAAGAAGAAGAAGAAGAAGAAGAAGAAGAAGAAGAAGAAGAAGAAGAAGAAGAAAGCAAACAAAACAACAAATTCCCACCAAGAGGCAAAACAACTCATAACAAACAAACAATGAACACAGGGAGAACAAAACACCTAGCAATTCCCAAAGGCATCCCTAAATAGCCAGGTTTTCAAGGCTTTTTTAAAGGATGCCAAGGATGTGGCCTGGCAAATCTCACTTGGAAATTTATTACATGCCACTGAGCCAGTCACCGAGAAGACCCTATTGCATGTGACAGCTTTACAGGCCTCCCTGGGGGTGGCCACTTGAAGTGAGAAAGCCGTAGAGGCTCTAGTGGGACGGGCCAGCTCTGACCTTTGGGAGAAACGCTCTGCCAGATATTAAGGACTCAAGCCATGGACTGTTTTGTAAACCAACACCAACACCTTGAAGCTTATTCGGGAGGCAACGGGCAGCCAATGCAGGTGAGCCTGAATTGGGGTGATATGATCAAACCTGGGCGCACCAACCATCAATCTGAACCCACTGCAATCGCCACACAAGGGTCAAGGGGAGCCCCATGTAGAGAGCATTGCAATACAATAATCTATCCTCGACATGACCAGTGCCTACACAACTGTTCTCAAGGAGTCCCCATCAAGGTACGGGCGAATCTGTGTGATGAGCCTAAGGTGGTAAAAGGCTGACCTGGATACAGCAGCCACCCGGGAATCCAGGGACAATGCCGGGTCCAGGACAATGCCCAGACTCCTCCCTCTCTCCACCAGCTGAAGGACAGTCCCACCCAAACTGGGGAGAGGGCCACTGTACCCATCCGGAGAACCCCCAAAGAATAGAACCTCAGTCTTCTCTGGATTGAGCTTTAGCCTGTTGGTCCTGGTTCATTCCAAGACCTCAGCCAGGCAGCAGTCAAGAGTCTGGACAGCCTCCACTACAGAGGTGGAGAAGGAGAGATAGAGCTGTGTGACATCAGCGTACTGATGACAGCAAGCTCCAAAACACCAGATAACCCCAGCCAGCGGCCTCATATAGCTATTAAAGAGCATGGGGGAGATAGCCGAACCCTGGGGCACCCCACAAGAGAGTGTCCAGGGAGACAACAGATCACCCCCCAAGCTCACTCGCTAAGCACGGCCCTTGAGGAAGGAGTGGAGCCTGACAGGTTGAGAAGGACCAGCAGGGTAGAGCAACCCCTGTCAGCCCTCCTCAACACGTCATCCTGCAGTGCAACCAGGGCAGTCTCAGTCCCATGATGCGGCCTAAACCCGGACTGGAAAGGATCCAAGACAAGGTCTTCCTCCAGGAATGACTGGAGCCATATGGCAGCAACTCGCTCCACCACCTTGCCCATGAAGGGAACATTGGCTATAGGACAATAGTTGGACATATCATCTACAGCCAAGCCTGGTTTTTTAAGAATGGGCTTCACCACCATCTCCTTCAGCCGACAGGAAAAAATCCCACCCCTGAAGGAGGCAATGGCAATCAATGAAGCCTATTCAGGCATGCTCCCTCCGGCAATCTTAATAAGCCAAGACAGATAAGGATCAAACGGAGAAGCCGCCGGTGTGCAGTAAGCCAGCGCCCTGGAGGCCTCAGCTGGTGTTACAGGCCCAAACTCATCAAACCGAGGCGACCGAGAGGGTGCAACACCAGTCACCCTCGGGGATAGATCAGAGCAACCAGAGTGCAGGTCAGAACAGATGGCCTCTATTTTAGATTTTTTTTAAAGGCTGTGAATTACTCAGTAGTGAAATCACTAGGAGGAGGCCCTGGCAGACCAGAATTGGTGAGGTCTCAAACCACCTGGAACAATTCCGCCTGGCAATTAAAGGCCTCAGCAATTCTCAGGGAGGCACGAGATCTTTTAATTGAGACTGGCAGTTGGGTTTAAGCCTATATAAGTGCAGATTCTTTCTCAGCCTGAGAGCCAAATTCAAATTCAGAAAATACAAGTATGGTACCAGCAACATGAAAAACTAAAACCTATAAATCTAATACTGATCCTTGCATCAGTCCCACTTCTCCCAACATGTAGACAAATCTGTTTGGGTGGGATTTTTGTTTGTTTGTTTGTTTGTTTGTTTGTTTTGACTAGTTTTATATTGCAAAGAATCATGCATGGACTTATCCACTTAAATATGTTGGCTTTTTCTTATAATAAATAATATATATCCTACAATTAGCAGAGTTTGATAATTGCAACTTGAAGAGTTTAGATTAAAAAACAACATTTTTACAGATTAAAATTTAGTGTGTTCTACCTTTAGTGTGCCTGTGCCAGCAAAATAATCGCTTGTGCCTTGCTTAATACATGAAATAACTTTTACTAATTAACTATAAACATCTATTAAAAAAAACTCTAACATTTACACATTTGGAATGACAGGCCTATTTTCTCCAGCAAATGCCTAATTCACTCATCACAATACATTAAATAAGTATGGTAAGTCCTATTTGGCCCTATTAAATATTTTAGTCCTTGTCACGTATTTTTTCTGAGGTACACATTGTCATATGAGACCCTGTGTGTGTCACATTTGGTTCTGTCCTTTATTGGACCCTGTCAGCCCATATCTTAGTTACATCTTGTGTGAGACCCTGTCTCTTGTTATTCTATGTCCCTGTTTGAGGGACTTCTCACTGACACCTCCTTTGTACAGCAGCCCGGCTGACGACAGATAACGTCTGATTTCTAAGAAACAGATATCATGCAAATACTATATTGTAGTCCTATCAAATACATTTAAACATTCATATGCAGAGATACACAGATACTAATTCTGTGTTGTGTAATTATTTAATATCAAAACAACATGCATTTTTCCCCTTATTCAGAAAAAAAATACATTTTAAAAAGACACAATAACCTTCTGGAGATTGTGTTTCATGAGTTTTTAACCAGCTGATTGATTTCCACACCAAAATATCACTTTAAAAAAAAAGTACATTTGAACCTGGTAAAATCTGTCACCCGAGGAATCAATGGATATGCATGCCACACCTTTTTCAAACTATCAATGCCACTATGCTCCATAATTACTGGATCCATATTCAGATGAGTTGCTTTTAAAACTGTGGCTCTGTAACAGTTCAACAGACATATCTGGGTCCAAGGAAAAGTTACACCTCCACATTTCCAAAGTAATTTCAGGAATAATATGAGGTTCATACTTCTTAGAAGAATGGAAACATACCTGATGCACCTCCAACCGAGCTTCCACCACCAGAGCCAGATTTCGGCTTGGACTTTCCACCAGGTGAAGAAGGCTCCTTCATACGCTCTATTACATTATCAGAGAGCTGCGAAGACAACAGAAATGCCAAAAATTTATAAGCAAACTTATCAAAGTACATATTCCACATATTACACCTTGTCCTGCCTCCAGGGGCAAGGCGGTCTTCCCTGTTTCATTTTAACCTCCATGACCTTGCTCAAGGGACGGTCTTGTACAGTTCAAATTCTTATAACACTATTAAATCATCCACCTTTGCAGTTGATTGCTATTAGTGGTAAATATCCACCATCTCTCTGGCTGGCAGGTTGGAAATACAACAGACACAAATGGCATAAAAATGTGATGGAATCCTCAATGTTTTCCTCTAATTTTACAAATAAAAAGAATCTGAACTGCAGACTAAACATAATTAACTGTAAGTAAAAAGGTGTCTGGCTAGATTTATTTATGTATATATTTATTTATTTATTTTTATACCACCCATCTTCCGAAGGAACTCCGGGCGGTTAACAATAACAGTCAAGGAACAATTAAAACAACAAAACAACATACTATAATTAGAAAAAAGTATATAAAATGAATTGACTAACTAGGACTGAAAGACAAAAATAAAATAAAATAAAATAAAATAATCGGCAAGATGGAGGAATAGAATTTTTAAAAAAAATTAACGGTCACCAAATGCCTCACGAAAAAGCAAGGTCTTCATGGCTTTTTTAAAGGCAGGCAGAGACTGTGCTAGGCGCAGCTCACTTGGGAGATGGTTCCAAAGAGAGGGGCCAGCGAGATAACTCAGCGTTTTAGGTATCTGGTCAAAGGTTGGAAATTTAACTCCCCACTGTGCCTCCGGGGATAAAATACAGCCTGTGTGGCCTTCGGCAACCTGCACAGTGCAAGGGCATGCCCAGAAAAGGGGAAATAGTAAACCATTTCTGAGTATTCTCTACTGAGAAAACCCTGAAAAGGTTTAGAATTGATGGCATGTGGTTATTATTAGATAAGAGAGCAAGTAAGTGAGAAGCAACATAGTGTAGTGGACAGAATGACAGTTTAGAATTTATGAAATCTGGGATTGAATGCTCACTCAGCCATGAAAACTCACTAGAGCAGTGGTTCTCAACGTTCCTAATGCTGCGACCCTTTAATACAGTTCCTCCTGTTGTGGTGACCCCTTGCCCTGCTTGGAAGAGGCCACAAGCCCCCTTTGGCAGGCCACTAGCCCAGGTGCCCTAGAGAACTTCCCTCTACAGGCACCCTCAGCCAATCGCATCCTCTAGTGCCATTGACTGGCATCCCTTCCAACCTTTCAAGCTGTAACTTCATTCCCCCCCTCCTCCATCTCCTCCTCCAGACCCAAGCCATTTGTGCCTTTTTCTTCACTGGCTCATGGAGACCCCTGTGAAATGGTCGTTTGACCCCCCAAAGGGGTCCTGACCCCCAGGTTGAGAACTACTGCACTAGAGGTTGCTAATGGTAGAACCACACCTTACACCCCTTGAAAGCCCTATTAGGCACATTATATGTCAGAGATGACCTGGCAGCACATGGCAACAAATACTATTGTAGTTAGCTGGACAGCTTATCAAATATGACTACCTAAGAATGGGATGCATGAGCTAATGGAACCCATGCTGACAAAGAAAGGTTCAAGTTTGCAGGTACTAACTACATTCTTTTTTCAGTCACTAGGTCCTGAAAGGTAGAGGTGTTAATTCACAACACTATTCCAAAGGCAAGGCTGTTTGAGATATGAAGGGCTTGGGGGCAGCAGACAGCCAGATGTGATGGAGTTTCAACTTGACAGTTTCTTCACTACTCTTTCTTCCAGAAAACGGGGGTGGGGGGGCGGGACTTCAAGCCAGGCAGTGTCAGAAGGACACATAAGTACATGTTTACGTGACAGAGAACAAAGGGAAAAAGGAAGAATCAAAGAATAGATGGCAGCAGAGAAGCAGCAGGTACCAGGTGAAACGAAAGGAAATCTAAGCGACAGAGGGAACAAACCCTTCACTTCAATATCTCCCTATTTTCATCATCTGCCTTTCATTCACTTTTTGATGCTTTGTTGGCAAGGGATTTTATATAAGAAATGTTCCTGGGAAATGAGAGGGAGGAGTCAGGATAAAAGAAAAAGATACCCAACAGGTCAAAGAAGAAAGAAAATCCCAGGCAGCAATACAGTAGAACAGGCAGCATGTAGCTAGGTCAAGGTATCTAACACCAGGCACACTGGTCCAAAAGAACAACTGTTTTTATTCAAAACACTGACATCCTGCCCTTCCAACAGATAGGCCTCCAAGAGGGTCACAACAGATCACAAATATATCATTTTATACAGTAATGCCTATGAGACTGAAGCCACTCCAACATGCAGTAGGAATTAAATGAAAAATCTTGTGAGGCTGTATGCTCTACATCTGAAGAAGCGGGCTACAGTTTATGAATATTTATGGAAAATAAAACCTGTTAGTCTTTAATGTTCCACAATTCACCTCTTTGTCAAAACTGTTCAGGATCCAATACCCCTAAATGCCTGGGCAATCAGGACATTTTTAACTGACACCTGGTTAACATAAAATAAGAATGCCGAAGCCTTGCAAATATGCCAGGAAATTGCACATCTAAAATCATCATAATCATCACATAAACTAAAAAGATGGGATCCACAGAACTAATACAGCATGACCCCAGTATCTGCTGGGGATTGGCTCCAGGGCTTCCCATGGATAATGAAAACCGTGGATAAGAGTTGTTATTGTTCAGTCGTTCAGTCGTGTCCGACTCTTCATGACCCCATGGACCAGAGCTCGCCAGGCCTTCCTATCTTCCACTGCTTCCCAGAGTTTGGTCAAATCCATATTAGTTGCATCGATGATACCGTCCAACCATCTCGTTCTCTGCCGTCTTCTTTTCCTTTTGCCTTCAATCAGGGACTTTTCCAAGGAGTCTTCTCTCCTCATGAGGTGGCCAAAGTACTGGAGCCTCAGCTTCAACATCTGTCCTTCCAGTGAACATTCGGGGTTGATTTCCTTCAGGATGGATAGGTTTGATCTCCTTGCAGTCCAGGGGACTCTCAAGACTCTCCCTCCAGCACCACAGCTCAAAAGCATCGATTCTGTGGCGATCGGCCTTCTTTATAGTCCAGCTCTCACTTCCATACATCACTAGTGGATAAGAGAGAACACCAAAAATCCCCAAAACTGCTGTTTTGCTAAAGTAGCTTGCTTTATGGCTGCTGAATTATTTATTTAACTTTTCCCTCTGCCAACCGTGAATAATTGAATCAGTGGATATGGGGATCCTACTGTAGTGCACAAAGACACATTAATACACAGGCATGTTGGTATGACAGCAGGAAGTCCTTTACCACAGGGGTCCCCAACCCCTCAACCATAGACCAGTCCTGGTCCATGGCCTGTTAGGAACCAGGTTGCACAGCACCATTTAATGAGGGTGCAAAAAAGCCCTCCCCATTCTGCTTAGACTCATCCCCTCAAAAATTCCCACGACAACCCTGGTTTGTGGGAAAATTGTCTTCCACAAAACCCATTCCTGGTGCCATAAAGGACGGGAACAGCTGCTTTAACATATATCTTGAGACCCCTGAGCAGTCTGTAGGACTCTTCTTCTGAAAACGCCCATTTACGCCAACGATATGAACAAATAAGAGAACAAACAGCAAGCCAGGATGAGACTTTCATAAGGCAAGCATTCGAGGGGTGCTGTTTTAGCGATTTCCAGCTCTCATGGATGCTAAGTGAGAGTTATGAGGTTGCTAAGGGCTCAACCAAGTTACCACCACATGGATACACTACATTAGAAACACAACCGTGTAAAGAGGCTTGCGACTCTTTCTTCCAAGGGAGATCCCTGCAATTAAAAGCAGAGGGAGAGAGAAACATGTCAGAGTTACAGGAGACAAGTAACTGCTGCAAGCGGTTGAGAACCAGCTTAAATATAGAGGATTGGTGAGGAACAGAGCGGGGAACTGGCTCCTTGCCACTTCTAAACCAACAGGGGAAGGCAACAGCTGTCTAACAAGAAACAACCAAAGAAGTAGAAGGAGACTTTTTTTTTTGCACTCCAAAAGACTCCCGCTGACATAAGGCATCAAACAACAGTAATCGCAATGACAAACTGGCTGAGCTCCAGAATTTCCACACTAGTTGTTCACAGTATGGGGTGTTGAGACAGAAGAAGACAGCGAGACAGGTAACTTTAATCCAGAGGCCCTCCTTCACAATTTTCACTGGTGGATGAAGGCCTTGCTTTTAATGACTTTATGGTGGGTTAGTTCACAATCTGATACAGTAAAGCAGTGGTGGGGAACGTTCGGCCCTCCAAAGTTTCTGGGAATTCCAAGCCAATACTGTCAATGATAAAGGACTGTGGGAGTTTTGGTCCGAAATATCGGGGGGGGGGGGGGTTCCCCCCCCCTGATGAAGGATTCATACCAAATATGTACACTTATACTGATTTCTTGTACAGTCATACCTTGGTTTACAAGCATAATCCATTCCGGAAACATGCCTGTAAACCAAAACACTCTTATATCAATGCAAATTCCACCATAAGAAATAATGGAAATTCAGATGATTCATTCTGGGGCCCCATAGACCACACACTGTACACATAAAATGCCACAACTCACTAAAGAAGTTGGCTAGAAATCCACATCCACACCATGGTTTACATACCTGGCTATAGAATCTGCTCTGTTTGGGACTAACAACTGGATTTTACTCTGGATTTTTAACGTGACACTAATAAAATGCATCTTGTAGACCTATATGCACTTGACTAGCTGCCCTATGACTAGAAATGGTTTGAAAAATAAGAAAGGATGTTGAAAACAAATTAAAGAAAAATAGAAAGAAAAATAAAACATGCCCCTAATTTGCACTCCTCTTTGAAAATGTTCCTGGCTGTGTTGGATTAAAATTCATATTTGGCTTGTCAAAATGTTAAGAAAGCAGATACACTTTAAAACAGAACTATTTTTATTAGGAATAGTACCAGAGAGTTTAGATAAATAAAACATTTATCTAATGTTACATATGTTGACAGCAGCGAAGACTGTATGGGCACAATATTGGAAAAAGGAAGAAATACGAGTGGACGGAAGAATAATTAAGAAGATCTTGGAATGCACAGAAATGGACAGACTAACATCAATGAAAATAAAAGGAAAAGAGGACTCAGAATTTTATTGAACATGGAATCTGTTGTATCAATGGGCAGAAAAGAGAAACAAAGAATAAGGCTTAAATTTACTGTAATATGAATATGACTGGAACCCATGGAGGACGGCGTTTTTTCTTTGTTATATAGAAAATAATAAAATTTCAAACACAAAATTGTTCCTGGCTGGTGCAAGGGAAACCTTTCATCCTCTCTCCCCCCTTGCTTTGGAGGCTGTCAGAGATGGAACACTGCAGACAATCACCCACAATCTAGGGGGAGGGGCACCATTGGCTCACTTGTGAGCATGTGACCTGCTCCAATGCTTGTATATCAAGACATTGCTTGTTAATCAAGCCAAAATTTAGAAGAAATGTTTTCTTGTCTTGCAAAAGGCTCTTAAACCAAGGTATGCTTAAACCAAGATATTACTCTAATGGCACTTTACAATTTGCTTCTGTGCTCGCTCTCCCATTTTTAAAAAAACAGCACAGTTATGTACAACAGGATTCATCCTGGATCAGATCAATGATCCAGCTTCCTGTTCCTCTCAGTTCCCACCCACTCGGCTCCTGGAAACCAACACCATCTCAGAGCCTAGAAATAGCCTGAAGGCATGATTAACAAGGTGATCTAATGCCTGTCTACTCTAAAAAGAACCATGCTACATGACACCCAAGCCCTGTCCAGTCCATCAATGTACGTCCAGTGGAGCCAACTCAATGCCAATGGACATTGAGCGGGACCGCAATACCTGAACCATGAAATGGCAGGGGGTGACTGTACCACACTTGGAACCTCTGTAAATACTTCACATCATTGCTACTCCTTCTTCATTATGACCAGCCACTCAAAGAATCCACTGTTGGCAAATCTATTTCTGGTGTACAATCTCTCAACCCACACCTCCTAGCAAATTCCATGGGTTAACTATATGTCGTGCAAGGAATAATGGCTTGAATATCAGGAAAAAATTCCTAACAGGTAGAGCAGTATGACAACAGAACGCGTGACCTTGAGAGAATGCACTGGAGGCATTCGAGAGACGTTTAGGACAACCGCCTGGCAGGTATCCTTTGGCTATCCTTTGATCTGTATATTCTTGGCCTGAGCAAGGGGTTGGACTCAGTAGCCTTCCAGGCCTCTTCCAAAATCATGATTCTGTAATTTTATGAACTTGGGTCTTCTTCTCTGTATGGACTAGCCAGGATCTTTCCCTCTCGGGAAGACAATGTAATGACCCAATGCTAATGGGAGCGGGAGGGTGGAAAGAAGCTTGGTTCAATAGTTAGACAGGGGGGTGCCAAGGGTTAGATGGGGGGAGGCAATGGTTATGCAGGGGTCAAGGGTTAGATGGGGGAGGCAATGGTAAGACAGGGGGTCAAGGGTGAGACAGGAAGAGGCAATGGCTAGAAGGGGGTCAAGGGTTAGACTGGGGGAGGCAATGGTTAGACGGGGTCAAGGGTTAGATGGGAAGGCAATGGTTAGACGGGGGTCAAGGGTTAGACATGGGGAGGCAAAGGTTAGACAGGGGGTCAAGGGTTAGACAGGAAGAGTCAATGCTTAAGCGGGGTCAAGGGTTAGACGGGGACACAATTGTTAGACGGGGCTCAAGGGATCGACCTGGAGAGGCAATGGTTAGACGGGATCAAGGGTTAGACTGGGGGGGGGGGGGCAAGACTTACATTCAGGCCCACCGTGAGGCCCAGAATGGCCAGCGATGACCTTGGAAGGTCAACCTTCCCCCTTTTTCTTTCTCCCTCCCCCCCTCCTACCTGGCAAGGTTATTTGTGAGGAGAAAGCAGCAGGCGGGGGGGGGGGGGGAAGGAACGTAAGGCTGCTTTCCTCTCACTGTCGGGCGCCCACGGCGCAAATGTAACGAGTTAGTAACGAACGCACACCTAACGGAGAAACGCCGTTACCGTGCCGACAGGGTGGATAAGTTACATTTTTTCCCCAGAAGAAGAGCGTCTCCAGGATAAGTTACAGGCCATGCTGCCTAGGGTATCTCAGGGAGCTATCAGAAAAAAGTAACTTTTCCAGGCTCTGAATGACTGCCCCAAGCAAGCAGGGAGAGGCGGCTGCTCACCCGGACGCCCTTCACGACGGTGACGTGGTCGTTCTCGTCCGCCTCGAAGGTGACTCGGCGGGGCGCGCTCCCTCCGCCCCCCATGGCGGCGCCCGAGGAGGGTCGGTCAAGCCGGGAAGGCCGCGAAGCAGCAGACCAGAAGCCCCGGGAGGAGGGAGGGAAGGGACAAGCACGCCGCCTGCCCAAGGAGAACCCCGGGCCCCGCCCACCGCTGGCTGGCTGGCCCGCCATTGGCCCGCCGCCCGGGACGGCCCGCCTCCCGCGCCCGCACGCCGCGCTCCTACTGGAGGAGGAGCGGTTGCCCAAGGCAACAGCCCAGCCCGGGAAAGTGACAGGCCTGGTGGAAACTTTTACTCCCCTCCGTAGAGCCTCACGTGCTCGAGGAAGAAGGAAACTTCGGCCGGGAAGGGGCGGGGCCGGCGGAGGGGGAAGGATGAGGAGGAGGGCTGCGAGTCCCAGAATGCACCTCGGCCTCTGGGCGCGGTGCTCGCCGGGTAATGTAGTCTACGAGGACTCCAAAGGCGCCACGCATTGAACCGCCTTTCCAAAGAGCGGCTGTAGCTGCTCGTGGCGTTATTTATTTAGGGGTTATGTGGGAATTACTTAACACGTTGTGCTCCTTGGCTTGGCTGGGAGTCAATGCAGTAAATAGGACGGTACAGAAATTGGAAGCGTTTCCCTGTTTATTAGGGGATTCAGTGATAGTCGGAAAAATAATCTTTCCTTATTTATTTATTTATTTATTTAATATATTAGGGCGAGCCTCGATTCTGGGCGGTTTACAGCAAGCTAAAACATATTAAATAATAAAGAAATTAACAGACAATTACCATAAAACCAAATGGCACATTTTTTTCTTATAAATATATTAAGTTGTATAATATAAATGTACAATACAGTACTTGAATGCACCCACTTATCCTTTCTCCAAGGTCTGCATTTCAGGGCAGCTGAGAACGTACAATTGTTTTATTCTATCTCTTTAAGGCAAACAGCCACACGAACATCATAACGTTCAGATGCTAAAATTAAAGTACAGTATATTAAAACAATTTGCAATATATTGTAAGTAAGGGAAGAGGGAGAGGGAAAGCAAAAGCAAAAAAAAAATCCTATACAAGAAAGCCCCTCTCAGCACAAGAAATCATATAAAATGGCTGCATTTTGGACCTGCTGCTGAAGTTTCTGGACAATTTCCAAAGGCAGCCCCATATAGAGCACATTACAGTAATCCAGCTGGGGATGTAATTGGGGCATGTGCCACCATGGGCATGTCAGACCCCAAGAAATGGGCACAGCTGGTGCACCAGTTTGAGCTATGCAAAAGCACTCCTGGCCACTGCCGAAACTTGCCCACCTGGGTGCCAGGATGAATCCAGGAACACTCCCAAGCTGCATGCCTGTGCTTTCAGAGGGAACATCACCCCCCCCCCATCCACCACATGTTGCAACCCTATTTCTTGATCTGGTTTTCACCTGATCAGGAGTACCTCTGTCTTGTCTGTTTCAATTTATTCCCTCTCCTCCAGTCCATCACTGTCACCAACACCAGTGTAGAACCATTCTTAGATGTCTGTGAAGATTCTCAGTCATCCAGGTGAGATTATCTGGAAGTTGAGTCATGGCTACTGGACTTCTTTTTTTCTTGAGAGATAGAAACGTTTTGCTGCTCATCCAAACAGCTTCGTCAGTCTGAATACAGCTAATGCAAGTCCTCCATCTTATAGTCAGCTTTGACCAGGGTGTTTGGATGAGCAGCAAAACGTTTCTATCTCTCAACTTCCAGACTTGTTTTTAGATGGGAAGGAGAGGTTGGCAAGGAGAATACTTGGGGCTGGGGAGATGGAAAGGAGGTGACACCCTTTCTCCCTTGTCCCCTTTCTCCTCGGCTAGGGCACTGCTGGAGCTGCAATGCCTTCTGAGGGCAATGCCCACGGAATCCATTAGACCTCCCTCCCTTTCCCACTTTCTCCCACAGCCATTATTCAGCAAGCCACCGCGACTGTTGCTCTTTTTTTGTAATTAAACAAAGTAAGCTTAGGAATGGCTTTAGAATTCTAAATTAGAATTTAGAAGATAAGCGGGATAAAAATATAATAAATTAATAATAATAATAATAATAATAATAATAATAATAATAATAATAATA
>JAHTLZ010000161.1:2773043-2793142 GCA_023846285.1 Phrynocephalus versicolor | reverse complement strand
ATAATAATAATAATAATAATAATAATAATAATAATAATAATAATAATTGTGCTGCATCAGTTAGGGAAATATTTTCTTTCAAAGAAGATGTCTGTGAAGATTCTCAGTCATCCAGGTGAGTTTATCTGGAAGCTGAGTCATGGCTACTGGACTTCTTTTTCTTGAGAGATAGAAACGTTTCACTGCTCATACAAACAGCTTCATCAGTCTGAATACAGCTAGTACGAGTCCTCTATCTTATAGTCAGCCAACTATGGTAATCGGCATGCTGGGTGCAGTGCCTAAAGAGCTAAGCAAGTATTTAGAAGAAATTGGAGTTGACAAAGTCACCATCAGTCAGTTGCAGAAAGACACCTTACTAGGCTCTGCTTGCATAATTCGCCGATACATCACATAGTCCTAAATGCTTGGGAAGCATTCGACTAGTGATTTGTAATACAAAATCCAGCATAGTTATCTTGTCTGCTGTGTGATAATTTGATGATGATGATGATGATGATGATGATAGATCCATGCATATGCTTCCCTCTAAGACTTTCATGTGCCAAAACCTTTGGAACTTTTAATGTTTTAAAACAAGACATTCTCCTGCCTTGTTACTGTGCTCTGAAAGGGGTGTACAGTCATTTCTTCCCAGAATGCTTTCTCAAGTTCTTCATTGCATCACTTTATTTCTTTTCAATTTTCATTCTTTTTATTCAAATTAAATGAGGAATTTGTAGAGAATGGCATAAAATGTGAAAACAAAATGCTTTCCAAATATCTCCAAAAATTCCCTTTAAAAAGCTCTTTCGCTGGAAAAATGTGACTAGCTATACCAAGGTTGTGGGTTGATTCCCACATCCCAAAAACGCAAGTACAGTGGTACCTCAACTTACGAATTTAATCCGACCCAAATGCACGCTCTTAAGTTGAACTACTCTTAAGTCGGGCTACCTATCTAAAAAAATTGAAAAATAAGTTAAAAAATAAAAAAATGAAAACAATATTTGTAAGTCGAGCAGACCATATCTAAAATTTGTAAGGTGCCATTTAAAATGCCAACAGTTTTCCGCTCTTAAATCAAATTACTCTTAATTTGAGCTGCTCTTAAGTCGGGGTACCACTGTACCTCATCACTAGTAACTAAAATGCTGATAAATTATGGTTAACTTGTTCAGCTGAAGTTGTGCCCAGTACTGCAAAGACACTTCTGATTGAGAAAACACAATAATGGGTCTTCTGGGCAAATTGGATTAGAACTGTGGCACTTTCAAGATGAAGAGACTTATTATGGCAGGAACTATCATGACAACAAATGATGCCTGTAGTTGAAAACCAGACAAGCCCCTGTGTTAAGCATTGAGACTGTAAGCGGAATAGGTTAGGTGCAAAAGAAGCTGGGAAGGAAGAAGCTGTTAGTGGCAGAATGTGGCATTGGCTCTCCCTCATTTACCACAAACAGAAACCAACTTCTTATTTAATTTGAGACCATTTCCTTTGATAAGAACCTCTTTGGGATTCCACGGCTGCAGAAGGGACATATATCAAAGCAGAATTGCTGAAGGTGGTTCCCCCCCCCCCTCGTCAAAGACATCAATGCTTGCAAAAATAAAATTATTGCAGTTTAGGTTCCAATTAAATCTCACTTTCCCAAGGTGCCTCACGTAATTCTTGTTGCTAGGCGTAAAAGCAGAATTCCGAGGCACGATGAAAAAGAGGCCCCCACATCATTCCTTACTAGCTAATCTTTCGGCAAAGTTGTCAAACATGTTTACATTGTGGCAGGCTTTTTTTTTTTGCGTGTCCTATGACAGGGAAATAGCAGAAAGGGGGGGCAACAACAACAAAAAGCGGTGTAGTATGTCTGCAAATTCAACCAAATCGCTTTAAAGGGGGGTGCAGGAATCAATTTTTAAAAACACCACCCCCAGTGGTCGTCTCAAGGAAAACTGACACAGCGGTCAAAAATGGGCGTGGCCAAGGGGGCTGTTCAGAAACAGCGATTTGAAAAGCGGACAGTGATTTTTAAGAAAAATTGTCTTTAAGATTAAGGCGTTTCAAATCTAAAGTGCGGTAGTGGTCTTTGACTGGAGAAACCTCACTCGTTTGTGAGGGTAAATTTCTGAAGCTCGATGGTTCAACCCCTTTCCAGAAAAAAAGGCAGCAGCCAAAATCCTATTATTGATGTAAGCCTTCTTTATGGTCCAGCTCTCACTTCCATAAATCACTGCTGGAAAAACCATAGCTTTGACTCTCCGGACCTTTGTCAGCAAAACAATATCTGCTTTTTATGATGCTGTCTAAGTTTGCCATTGCTTTCCTCCCAAGAAGCAGGTGTCTTTTAATTTCATTGCTGCAGTTACCATCTGCAATGATCGAGGAGCCCAAGAAAATAAACTCTGACATTGCCTCAATTTATTCCCCTTCTATTTGTCAGGAGGTGATGGGACCAGTGACCATGATCTTAGTTTTCTTGATGTTGAGCTTCAGCCCACTTTTTCGCTCTCCTCTTTCACCCTCATTAAGAGGTTATTTAATTCCCCCTCACTTTCTGCTATCAGAGTAGTATCATCTGCATATCTGAGGTTGTTGATATTTCTTCCAGCAATCTTATTTCCAGTTTGTGGGGGGGGGAGCGGGGGGGCGACAATGGGCAGACAGCGACGGGCGGCTGGCGGGCGGGGGGGACCGACAGCGGTGGCCAGCGGCGGGGGGGGCGGCGGGGGGGTCAGGCTGGCCAGTGCCCTCTCTCCATTTTGGCACCCTAGGCAACTGCCTAGTTCGGCTTAATGGAAGCGCCGGCCCTGCACACACACACACACACACACACACACACACACACACACTCCTGAAATAAAATAAACTAATTCCAAATGGCTACAGCCACCATGCCTATGCTGCCTGTGGAATTTGGGGAATTGTATTCTCCCCCTAAACCCCAGTTTTCCACCCCTGACCATTCTACCGGGCACGCCACCGCCGGCACTGCAATCAGTTTGGGAAACAACCCCCTAGCAGGACAGGGCGTCGCTGTGTAGAGAGCTTGGCCACTTCAGAGTACAAAGCGAGAAAGAACTTAGCATTTAACATCAATGTCAGCAGAAATGTTTCATGACCTTCAACAGGCAGCCTGCTCCCTGCCGAGATATTCATCACAGAAAAAAAAACATGGCCAACCAAGCTGCAGCATCATCTCAGACACATTTGAGAGTCTCCTGCGGAGAGCATCAAGCACAGGCAGCACAGACAGTGATTAGTCCCTCTGCCTCGGCTCGAGTTAAGCTGTGAGGATGCTTTGCCCCAAAAGAGGCTTTTGATCAGACCACTGAGTCACAGCTGGGGGAGGGTGTTTCCAAAGGACCTTTTTTTAAATAAAAAAATTGATCCCCTCCCCTTTTTTTAGCCCAGTGCTTTTAATATTCTAATCTGCAACCAGTGACGTGTCATGCCTTTCTGCAACTGGTTCGGGAATTGCTTAACCTTCAAGCGGAGAGATGGGTGGTAAAGCATATCTAGTTCCCCTGTTCTGAAAAAAAATGTGCTCCGTTGCTGGACAGAAAGAGTGCACAGCCTATTTATTATAATCGCCCAACTATATGGAGGGAATTCAGTTTCCTGTTTCCCATGGATAGTGACTCGAGTCGGGAGATTCATCCTCAAGTTGGATTTGAGTCGCACTGGTGATTTGATTGATTTCGGGGTGGAAGTTTCCAATGACTTGGACTTGACTCATGACTCAGAACCCATCCATTCTGTCCTCCTTTTTCTGGGGCAAATAAGCTTGTTTTTAACAGGGACTCAGACTTGGGACTTGGGACTTGGTACCAAAGACTAAGAATTGAGACTTGATACCCAAGACTTGGACTTGGGACTTGTTGCCAGACTCGGACTTGGACTTATTTATTTATTTATTTATTTATTTAAAAGTATTTTTACCCAGCCTTTCTCCTTGGAAAAGGACCCAATGTGGCTTACAGTAAGGAGGGATAATATACAGTCCAATACAATTAAGACATGTTCAAGTACAGTGGTACCTTGGATAACGAATTTAATTCATTCTCCAAGGCAATTCGTTATCCAAAAAAAATCATTATCCAAAACACAGTTTCCCATAGGAATGAATGGGAAACATATTAATCCGTTCCAGAGCCTAGGAAAATGACACAGACACCTGTGTTTTTTTTTTGCTCAAAACTCTTTATAAAGTGCACTTTAAAGGTACAAATGCAGTGCCACCCAGGATAATTCTTTTTTACCGATGCATGCTGGAAATTCGTTATCCGAGGCAGTCCATAGGAAAAATTCATTATCCGAGGCAGCCCATAGGGAAAATTCGTTATCTGAGGCAGCCCATAGGGAAAATTCATTATCCAAGGCAGACCTATACCTAGAAACTGTGATTCGTTATCCGAGGCAGCCCATAGGCAAAATTCGTTAGCCGAGGCAGCCCTATACCTGGAAATTGCGATTGTTATCCAAAAATTCGTTATCAGGGGCATTCGTTATCTGAGGTATTACTGTATTGAGAACAAAGCTTTGTGACCTAACAATGAACCCCAGTGACCAGTTTTTACACATCTGCAGTCCTGAGGGAAGTCTGAAGAAGATGGTCTCATTTTTTTCACAAGGAGGTCCTACTTCTGCAAAATGGTGGTTGATGATGTCCACCGCTTGTTAGCACAACAAGCAGATGCAGGAAGGCAGAAATGCAAAGCCAAGGTCCCATCTCCCAGGTTGCGGTGTTGTAGTTTTCAGCAGAGATTTGGGGAAATTTATATTTACTGTTTAACTTACCAGAGCACTGCATATCACTAAGTCAGGTAATAGAAAAATATCTGCATAAATTATTTAAATAAATAAATAAATAAATAAATAAATAAATAAATAACCAAGGCATGAAGCAAGAACAATTTTCTGAGCTGATTTACTTGGAACAAGAAACTGACTCACCATATTCTTTGGGGGTTATTTATGTATTTAGTTCTGTAAAACCAGCATTCATTTACAAATGCAGTATGCAGCTGAGGGCACAGAATATTAAAATCCCAAATGATGCCATTAGGTTGGAACGATCAGCTTTTTTAAAAATAGAAGTACACATCCTACCGCCTGTAGCAAGGTAGATCACAGTAGCTTAGGTAGAAGGTGATATGTTTAGGAATTAATGGGGCTGATTCTGCATACTTTCTCAGCCCAATAACTAGTTATCATTGCAGGACCAAGCTTGCACGTCACACGAATTTGCACTCCTGGTATTCTCTCACACATTCTTTTACTATGTATGGAAATGAACATCGGACAGTGAAGACAGCTGACAGAAAAGGAATCAGTTCAACCAAAATGAGGTGTAGAAAGGTAGTCTGTATATACTCGAATATAAGTCTAGTTTGACTTATATTTGGGTCAATACTTTTAGCCACTGAGGCAAGTGCTTGGGTCTGCATCACGGTGGAGCAGCGTGCAATGTTTAAAATGACTTTTAGCCACTGAGGCAAGCGCTTGCTAAAAGCCTAAAAGTCATTTTAAACATCACACACCGCTCCCCCACCTCACAAAGGAGGAGCTGCCAGGCCCTGCTGCATTTCCCACCCTAGACTTATACTCGAGTCAATAAGGTTACCCAGTTTGGGGGAGTTAAATTAGGGGCCTCGACTTATACTTGGGTCAACTTACACTCGAGTATATACGGCTATATATGCAAGAGTAGGCAATACCAGTCTAGACTGCTAAAAGATCATCATCATACAGTTTTTGTTTGTTTATTTATTTGTCCAACTTTTATACTGCCCATCTAGCAAACAGCTATTCTGGGTGATTTACAAACTAAATAAATAATATTCAAAATGTATAAACAATGTGAGTGTTCATGGATCAAGTCCACTTCTTCAGGCTTGCACCAGTAACTTGTACCAGAACTGGATGGAAGTCCAAAAGTTAATGCCAAGATGGATTTTGCCAGGAAAGTTGCTTTGAGATGTAGAGTCACTGGAGAAGACAATAAAGTTAGGAAAGGCTGAAGGCATCAGGAAAAAAGCAAGACTGAACATGGGATTGATTAACTCCATCAACAAAGCCATGGTCCTTCAGATGCAAGACATAAGCAGGGGTGTTGATGAGAGGACCTTTCTTAAAGCACATGGCACACTCAGTCTTTGCATTATGTTGGTGTGTTTTGAGCACCTCCCACTTGCCTTTGAACCCTCTCATCCCTAGAATGCAGCCTCGGATTAACAATAACATGCAACGTCAAAGTAAAGAAGGGAGGATGGTTAAAAGAGGCATCCTTTTGCAGAGAATTGGGGAGATTTTATTGAGCACCTAGGTATTTAATAAAAGGAAAGGGATGTGTACCATCGCGAGGAATGCTACAATTTTGGAGGGGGGGATGGGAACCCTCGAAGGGGAGAAATTTGGGCTTTGCCCCCCCCCCCAGTGCTCCCAGTGGTGTTGGGCACAGTGTTATAATTTTAGCATTTTGTGTGCAAAATTGTGTTTTATTTGTTGTTCTACTTATTTTTTGTTTTTGTTTTTTAAATTTTTATTTTTGAATGTGTAGTGTCATGTATGACATTTATTAAAATAATTTAAGTTTTTGTTAAAAAGCCACTTTAGGAGCTATTTCTGAGACTGAATTTGGCCTTGGGTCCAAAAGGGGTCTTGTCCGAAAATCTTGTCATTAAACAAGGCAGGCAACAATACCTGGCCACAGTTCTGCTCGATTCTGGAGTCAGCCATGCCTGCCGTTTCTCCCACCCCTCGACCCCTTGGGACGCTCCCTTTTTCTGCTGATGGCAGCTAGGCTGCTGCAGGTGTAATTCCAGCAGTTTGATCGGCTTTCACTCTACCAAGGAAAAGCCAGCCTTGCGTTAACTGCTTGCCTATGCAGAAGCTACCCAAGGCTGTACCTCTTGCCGACAGGAAGTTCAAGGTTTTGCCCATTCCCCTGCGAAATCACAGATTGATTAATTGCATGCGACTTAGAGGAGATTATTTACTCAGTCAGGGACTAACATGATGATCTCTCTCTCTCTCTCTCTCTCTCTCTCTCTCTCTCTCTCTGCTGCACCACCGTTGGTCAGTCGGCTTGATTTGACACTTTGATAAACAACAGGTTAATATAATTTCGGAATATTAAGCTACTGCAACGGTGACAACAGCAGATCAGAGAAAACAGGTAGCAGATGGCACATTCATCTCAGCCGCCCTTGCAGGCTGAAAGAGGAGGAAATATGCACGGACAATGAACCGATGGTGATTGTTTATGTGTTATAGAAAAAGGCTTTTTAAAAGCTGCAGCATGACACAGCTTGCAGCTCCTGTGGAGCGTTATTCCAGTTACACTATCAGCCTATTTAGCTAGATATTTTCTACCTTAAGTGGCAGTGGCTCTCCAAATGGTTTCCCAGCTCTCACTGTAGATGCTGCGTGCCAAAACCACAGAGCTGTGTCTCTATATAAAACAGATCTGTGCCTCACTATATATTTCCTATTCCCAGGCAGGGCTGGTCACTGTCTCACCAACACAAAAGTCCCACAAGACGCCATGGCAAGCAGGTGCAGGAGATCCATAGGTAACATTCAATGACAGTCTGAAGTCAAGCCACTCCAAGAATTGGGCCAAACAAATTAGGGGGAGTCTAAGAAGCAAAGGCAAGCCAGACCAAAATGGTCGACACAAGCCCAACCAGGAACACAAGGTTTCAGGAAACACAGAAAGCAAAGCTAGTAAGTCACAGGCACATGATTTCCATCAAACTTTACAGTCCCAAATGGAGGACTATATAGTCTATCTGTTGGAACTCTGCCCTGACTTTGGCTGAAGGCATTTGGCAAAATCTCCCTGGGAATGTGCCTCCAAGAAGACCTGATAATTCTTAGGAACGGCTTGGTCCAAATATTCTTTTTCTTGCAGCCAACTACTTGTCTTGGAGGTTTCTATCAAGGCTTGTGCAGTGTTTTTGTGGCCTAAGAGGTAATCTTCTCCACCTTCACCAGGAGGTCCACTCCAGTGGCGTCCTGAGGTGTGAAGGTCAGGCACAGAGAGTTCATCTTCAGAGAGGATGGTTTGATCTCATGGGCCTTTCCGCTGAGAAGGTCTGTGGGATCCAGAGGTTGCTTTGCTATGTCATAGCTGGGATGCTTTACCTCTTTGTATGTCGCCATGACATACACGCCTCTTCCAACATGTGTGGAAAAAATGTGGCTAGTGAAGGAGGTTGGCTCAGAGTCTCCCAGTGCAACCCGAAAGGTTTCTGTAAGGTGTTATCAAGAAAAGCTTGGACATAGATAGCTAGTCCCAGCATGATGCTTTTAGCCTCTAAACCAATGTTGTCCTTGCTGTTGCTTGACATCAAGCCATAAGCCACCTGTGACTTATACCAAGCCCATGGAAGAGTCATCTCCAGACTGTCCTGTCCTGAACACCCCTGCCCAGCCCATGTAAATTCAAGGCTGTGACTTCTTTTATAGAGTCAGTAAGTCTTCTATGCAATCCTTCACTTTTCTTGCTACCTTCATATTCTCCTAGCATTATCTGTTGACAAGGCTCCCAACGTACGACAACCTCCGTTTCCTCATTTTTGCTTCCAAAGAAAGTCCAGGCTTGATTTGATATAGGCTCCATTTTTTTTCGTCCTTCTGATCATCTTGCTGGTACAACTAGTAGTTTATGAGCATTTGCATTCAGCTTCGCCTTTCCTGCCCATGAACCCATGTAGCTCCCTAGTTCCTGTCTCCCTAACAGAGAAGTAAACAACTGATGGCCCTCCAGATGTTGGACGAAGAGTCTCAGGATGGCTCACTGTTGGCTATGCAACCCAAGGCTGGTGGAAGTTGCTGTCCCATCACATCTGGGCAGCTTTTCCCTTGCTCCCAAGCAAAGTAGTGGCAATGCATTTGCTAAAATGTCCAAGTAGGGAGGTGGAAGCCACTATAAGCCCAACGGTTCAAAGGCCGTCATTTATTACTGGGCACAGAGCTAGGGAAAGCTGGTGGCCTATAGTTCCCAGAACCTCCTGTCCAGCTGGAGGATTCTGGGAATTACAGACCAAAAGAAGTAAGTTTTCCAAGCTTTGGGTGGGTACCAGCTGCACCCATCTATGCCTCAACATCATGATGAGATTAATAATTTGTCTTAAGGAGCTGTAACTTCCACTCTGCCATCTCTGATGATTGTGGGTCCTGATGGCAATGTTAGTGTTGTGTTTTAATGTATTTTATTTATTGTATTCATATGTTTTTATTGTTCTAATTTTATTGTAATTTTGATGTTTTAATTTTTTATTTATACTGTGAGCCGCCCAGAGACCTTTGGGTAGTGGGCGGAATACAAGCTAAATAAATAAATAAATAAATAAATAAATAAATAAATAAATGTAGCCAGGGGCGTATCTAGGGAGGCAGAAGGGTACATCTGTCCCGGGTGCAGAAATCTGGGGGCACCTAGAGAAGGAGGAAGCCCTGTGCCCGCCCGCCGCTTCGCATCAGGTGAGCAGCAAAGGAAGCAGGCAGGCAGGTGTGCAAACGTGGTGGTTGTGGTGCCCTCCTCCTCCTCCTCCAACTCTTCATTGCCACTCCAGGGGAGGTAAAGCGTGCGCATGTTAGCTCAGGCACACACACACATGCCTGCCTGTGCGCCTGACCCCCCCGCCCGCCCGCAGGATTGCTCCCCCTTGCTGGCTGGTTGCCAGGGGGTTGGGGAGGGCCGGAGGGGTGCAAAAACATCTTTGTCCCCAGGCGCCCCAAAACTTTGCTACGCCGCTGCATGTAGCCTCCTAACCAGCTCATGCACCTCGGCTTAAATTGAAAAAGAACAAATGTACAGCCTTGGCAGAATCTGAGACACAACATACAATTCTCAGGCACTTCTCCTCCCTCCCTATTGTTCTGTGGGGGACAAGCTTGTTACTGCCTTCCAGTGTGTTAAGCCAATGAAATCATAAGTGTGCCTGACAATGGAGGTGCCGTGACAGAAAATGAAAGCAGTGACTGCAGCGTTACCATTTGTCTGCAGAAAGGAATGTCTGGCTCAATTTGGAGCCAGTTTCTGATCTGCTCTTGGGAGAGGCGGGGATTGCTGTTACACAGAAAAACAATATAGAGAAATGCACAATATTAGAGTAACTGTGCTTGGGAGGTAGTGTATCCAGCCCGGAGGAACAGAGAGCAGAAATGAAGCGACAGTATGCTCTGAGAGACAGAGTTTGATAAAGAAGAGAGTGCTGGATTAGGATGCAGGAGAGACATCAGGCCAGAGTCCTACCTGGCCATGGAAGTTCATGGGAGCTCATCTAGGCCAGATGCCATCACCTTGCTGCAGGATGTGGTGATGATGGCATCTGGCATAGATGCCTTTAAAGGGGGATTGGACTGATTTCTGGAGGCAAAGTCCACTGCAGATTACAAGCCCATAATAAGGATACATGTTCTCTCCAGGTTTAAAAGGAGGGTCCCTCAAACTGCCAGACACAGAGGAGTAGCCTCAGGAGACAGGTCTCTAGTTGTCTCATATGCTCCCAGAGGCATCTGCTGGGGCTACTGGGAGCCACAGGAAGCTGGACTAGATGGCCCCTTGGCCTGATCCAGCGATGCTCTTTGGTTCTGATGTATTTTTTTCCCCTGTGTTTCTAGACTAAAGTGTTTCTAGAAGAGCTCATCTCAGTACATAACAGATTTTTCATATAAAAGCCCTTAATGGTTTGTCACCACAATACCTGTGAGAGCAACTGTCCTGGAGACCTAACCTTCATTCTATCTCGTCCCTTCTGGTTGAAGGTGGCCACACAGAGATAGGTGAAGAAATCTTCTTCTAGAAACCAGGCCTTCTTTGTAGCATTATTAATTACACATGTGCCTGATATCTTGATATCTGGGATTGCCATCTGTTTCTCTGGGGCCTCCTGAGTTAGGTCAGCTCTAGGTCAGCTTAACCACACCGGGTTTTCCTGCTTGCTCTCTGGCCATGCCTGCCCAGGGCCTAAGGATGATCCTCAGTGCTGCCAAGTTATCGGGCTTCAGAGCCTGTTGGGGTATGGAATCTCCACACTTAAGAACATAAGAACATAAGAACATAAGAAGGCCAAAATCCTCTTGCGTAGAAAATGCCACTCAAGTGCAAATGGCATGATGAATTGGAAGCAAAATGCCTCCAGTTAAGGACCTGTGCGACTCATAAGAACATAAGAAAACCCATGCTGGATCAGGCCAAAGGCCCATCAAGTCCAGCTTCCTGTATCTCACAGTGGCCCCGCCAAATGCCTATGGGAGCGCATGAGACTAGATATCTGTCTCCTGATACCACTCCCCTGCATCTGGCCCTTGAAGTACCCTGGTTGTAAGCCTGGAGATTACACATCTCCCTCATGGTTTGTCACCTGTGATGGACTTTTCCTCCAGGAATCTGTCCAATCCTCTTTTGAAGGCATCCAGGCCAGATGCCATCCCCACCTTCTGTGGCAGGGAGTTACACAGACTAACCACATGGTGGGTAAAAATATATATATATTTTCTTTTGTCTGTTCTCACTCTCCCAACCCACCTCTTGATGATGACCCCCTCGCTCTGGAACCCTCTCTTGCAAGAGACCATCAGGTCCCCTCCCTCCATCCATTTAAGAAATCACTAAAAATTGTTGGAAGGCAGCTGGTGGGGCCACTGTGAGATACAGGAAGCTGAACTAGATGGACTCTTGGCCTAATCTAGCTGGGGTCTTTCTTATGTTCTTATGTTCTCACTGGGGGGAGGCATTGGGGGAAAACACTCCTTTAACAACTCACAAGCTTTGATAACCCTATGAGGATTTCCGTAAGTGACTTGGCAGCAGGGATGTTGGCCAAGCCCCAAGCCCCAAGTACAAACTTTCCCCCCAGGAAAAAAAGGAAGAGGGTGGGGGGTTTTGAGTAACAAGTTGAGTCCAAGTCATTAGGAAAAAGCAAACTTTTTAGGCTGTTTGCTGAGGAATGCTTCCCCTGCAACTGTTCATGGGCTCCAGTTGACTCTGTAGCGTTCTTGCACAGCTGGAGATGACAAGAAATGCTGGCGTTTTTATGATGTTAGGAAGAGAGCAAGTCTCTGGGTTGGTGCATCTCACAGGTGCAAATAGGTGCCATTATTTTCTCTTCCACCTTGTAATGGATGCCCAGAGAGAGATCTCTTTCATCATGGAGGTCTGCGGAGACATTGCAGCCAGACGCTATGTAAATTCAGCTTCTATTTTAATGCATTCAAGATAGCCATCGACAGATGGTGCCTTGAAATGCTCATAATTTTAGCCAGTGGAACCGCAATCGCCAGCTAATCACCAGCTAAGGAGAGCATGCAACAGTTAGGTATATTGCTATAAATAATTGCTGATAAGAAAGCTAAGGGTTGAGAGCCTTTTCTCTCTTATGTATGCAATAGAATCATAAAGTTCGAAGGAGTTCATAAGGCCATCAAGTCCAACCCCCTGCTCACATCAGGAATACAAATCATAGGATATCTGCCTGGTGGTATCTCTTGAATGCCTTTGATGTTGGAACACTTGCCACCTCTTGAGGTCATTGGTTCCATTGTCATGCTACTCTTATAGTTCGGAAGTGTTTCTTCATATCTGGCTTCCTAAACCCATTGTTGTGTGTCCTACGCCCAGCGTGTTGTTAGTCTGTGGAACTCCCTGCCACAAGAGGTGGTGATGGCATCTAGCCTGGATGCCTTCAAAAGAGGATTGGACAGATTCCTGGAGGAGAAGTCCACCACGGCTTACAAACAATGATGGAGATGTGTAATCTCCAGGCTTACAACCAGGGTACTTCAAGGGCCAGATGCAGGGGAGTGGTATCAGGAGACAGATATCTAGTCTCGTGCGCTCCCAGAGGCATCTGGTGGGGCCACTGTGAGGTACAGGAAGCTGGACTCGATGGGCCTTCGGCCTGATCCAGCGTGGCTCTTCTTATGTTCTTATTGAGAACACACCCTGCCCCTCCTCTGTTTGACAACCTTTCAGGTATTTGAAAAGTGGCATCCTATTTCCCCTCACTCTTCTTTTCTCAAGGCTAAACATGCCCAGTTCTTTCTGTCTTTCCTCGGATGACTTGGTTTCCAGTTCCTTGAACATCATTGTTGCCCTTCCCTTACTTATTCCAATTTGTTAGCATCCTTCTTGAATTGCACTGTCCAGAACTGGGCACAATACTCAAGGTGAGACCTAAACAGTGCTGAATAGAGAGGGGACTCTGTCGTTTCTTCTCTGTGGACGAACAGAGACCATTATTTTGCAGTTTACTTTTCCCACTTGTTGTTCCCTCAAGCCTCAAACAGGAATCCAGGTTCTGAATGCAGTAAATGTAGGGAACTCTTAGTAAAGAACAGAAACCCATGGCTCCGTATGCAACTGTGTGGCTCTCCACATGTTGCTAGAGTCCACCAAGTCCTTCCAGAAGCAGAGCCAGGAATCAGCTGTCAAACGGTGGGAATTTTCATCTAACAAGATATCCACCAAGATGCATGCGCATGGGAAGCAGCCTTACAATGAGTCAGATTATCAGTCCCTTGAGTTTAAGACTGCCAGCTCAAAGCACCTGGAGTTCTCCAGGACTGTAGGTGGGATGCCAACCTAGCCCTATGTGGAAGGTCTTCTTTGATGGTCTCCCATCCAAGGACTAACCAGACAAGACCCTGCTTAGTTTGTGAAATCACACAAGGCTGGTGGTGCTCGTGGGGGTATATTAGTTATGTAGCAGTTATACACCATTTATGCCTCAGTCTGGAATATCTTATAAATGGGGCACATTTCTACTTTTGTGTCCCAGTTGATAGGTGAGGCTACAAAATAAAACAGGCTGAACTGTGCTGTCATCATTGTAAGGCTAATTACACTGGTAACAATGCGGCCTGTAATAAGACTTCCTGGGGTAGGAACTGGCAAACCACCCCAGTATCCCTGCCAAGAACATCCCATGGACAGAAACAAAAGGCTAAAAGATATGACGCTGGAAGATGAGCCCCTCAGGTCGGAAGGTGTCCAACATGCTACTGAGGAAGAGTGGAGGACAAGTACAAGTAGCTCCAGAGCTAATGAAGTTGCTGGGCCAAAGGAGCTGGAAGAGAGTCTTGAGAGTCCCCTGGACTGCAAGGAGATCAAACCTATCCATTCTGAAAGAAATCAACCCCGAATGTTCACTGGAAGGACAGATTTTGAAGCTGAGGCTCCAGTACTTTGGCCACCTCATGAGGAGAGAGAAGTCTTTGGAGAAGTCCCTGGTGTTGGGTAAGATTGAAGGCAAAAGGAAAAGAGGACGACAGAGAATGAGATGGTTGGACGGTGTCATCGATGCAACCAATATGGATTTGACCAAACTCCGGGAGGCAGTAGAGGATAGGAAGGCCTGGCAAGCTCTGGTCCATGGGGTCACGAAGAGTTGGACACGACTGAACGACTGAACAACAACAACAACAACAATACACCATTTCCCTGCTGCTGATCTACTAACTATACTTTCTGGAACCTACATCATGATGATCAGATTATTAGCATGTCACTGTCAGGTCATGGTAGCCAGGGATTCCTACATGGAAAATAAACTCAGAAGGGGTTCCTTTCTCCCAGGGTTGCGCTACAGATTGTGTGGGGCTTGCCCAAGGCAACCAGGCTGGCTGTTCTCCTGAGAGGAAGTACAGTGGAGAACTGTTCCCTCAACTCCTTATCCCATATTGCTAAGCTCTCCCAGCAGCTGGAAATCACATAGCTTGTGGTCAAAGGACTGTATTCTAGGCTGTTGTTGGATTGTGAATAGGCAAATATTCAACCCATGGCCAATGTCCTATTCAGGGCATAAGGACACTTTTGCAACTATCTCCCCTTTTTCGTGACCTTCTCCTTGCATGTCTGAGCCTGCCTCTTGGTCAGCAACAAATCTCTCATGCAGCAGCACAAAAACTTTGCACAAGCAAAGGAAAACCTTGCTAAGCACCTCTCATCATGTGGGGGGGAAATGAAATTGCAATTTAGACTGCTTGCAGATTGGGTGCAATCTGTTTCTCAATGATGCAGTGGCCAAGAAAGCCAAGATGATTCTTGGTTGCATCAACAGAAGTGCATAGTGCCTAGATCAAGGCAAGTGATAGTACCACTCTATTCTGCTCTGGTCAGACCCCACCTGGAGTACTGTGTCCAGTTCTGTGCACCTCAATGAAAAAGGATGTTGACAATCTTGAATGGGTTCAGAGGTGGGCGACCAAGATGATTGAGGTTCTGGAAGAAATGTCTTAAGAGGAGCAGCTTAAGGAGCTGGGAATGTTTAGCCTTACAAAAAAAAAAAAGAAGGCTGAGTGGGGATTTGATAGCTATGTTTAAATATTTGAAAGAATGTCACATTGAAGAAGGGACCGGTTTGTTTTCCATGGCTTTAGAGACTAGGACGCGGGGCAATGGTCTCAAACTACAGAAAAAGAGATTCAATTTAAACATTAGGAAGAACTTCATAACTATTAGAGCTGTTCGTCAGTGGAATATGCTGCCACAAAGGAGGGTGGTGGAGTCTCCTTCTTTGGAGGTTTTTAAGCAGAGGCTGGATGGACATATGTCGGAAATACTGTGATGGAGGTTCCTGCATGGCAGGGGGTTGGACTGGATGGCCCTTGAGGTCTCTTCCAACTCTATGTTTCTATGATTCTAACCGATCTTAGGATGTGCACACCAGCCCAACTCTGTTGGATGCCCCAAGACACTTTTAGTCTAGCAAAGGGTTTCTAGGTAATCAGCCTCATGGCACAGTGGCTGAACTGCACAAATGCAGTCAAGACTTTCTTCACAACCTGAGATTGATCACGACAGGATCAGGTAGCCAGCTGGAGGCTGCTGCAGCCTACCATCCTTTTGAGTCACCACACCAGTTCATGGGAGGTGGGAGGGCAATATGTCCCCTACGCAATTAAATTTTAAACCACCGAGAGAGTGCTTTAAGCACTGTGGGGTGGTATTTAAGCAGCATGCTTTGCTTTGCTTTGCTTCTACTTTTGGGGAACACATTGGAGTGATTCCACAGCAGACAGAAGGGTCACTTTAAGGTAGGTTGCTCCTGTTAAAGCAATGATTTCTGGCACAATCAGGCATACATATTGGCAGCTACATGATCACAGCCACCCTTTGGAGGAGGGAGGAAGCTACATAGCCACCCTTCTGCAGTCACATATGGCAAAATGGCACTACTCCATTTTAATATGTGGGTACAGTCCCATAGGGTAAATAAATATTTTCTCTTCTCTGGAAAGTTTTAACAGTTTGGGTACAAGGAAATACAGAAAGACCAAGTGGCATACCAGACCCACCCATAGCTCCATAACATGACCAAGGGGGTAAAGCTACAGTGGTACCTTGTATAAAGGAATTAATTCATTCCAAATGAAATTATGTTGAGAAAATTTTCCTTTATACAAATTTCCCATAGGAATGCATTGAAAACCGAGTGATCCCATTTTTATGTTGTACAGATTTGCCCCATAAACGATTCTGTTAAGCAGATTTCCCCTATCTCCAGAATTTTTTATGTTGTACAAATTTTATGTTATACAAACTGTTTGTTATAAGGGGGTCCACTGTATTTGGAAAGTAAGCCCTAAGACTTGGACCTATGCAACCCTATGTAAACCTTCCGATCACCTGCATTTGGATAAAAAGAAAAGCACATCAGAGATACTAAAGGGACCCGATTTGTATTCCACACATCATTTTCCATATTGAGTTGGAGGTAATGATAATTTCAGATGAGAGATGCCTTCCTTTTTTATTTTACTTTTTAAAAAGATGTTTTTCTCTCTCTTTCTCTATGCATCACTTCAAGGGATTTTAATTAAGTCAACACCTGATTATGACTTTGGCAGCCAAATTATACTTTGCAAGGCTTTATCTCCAAAAATTATTGTTCTCTGGGGCCGGCAGCATCTTCAGCATCTATTCAGTTGCTTTTCACTGCTAAAATCTGTGACAGACATGCTTTCAATACCATGTACACGTAAAGGAGAGAAATGTAATTTTTACACTTTAAAAAAAAATATCTATGGGATGAATTTGTCTTGATTGATTCATCGCTTTTCCTTCTGGGCCGATCTCACTTTCCCGGCATGCAAACGGAGAAAGTTGTGTCTTTTCTGAACTATTTTGCTGTGTGACACCCACCCCTCACCATCCACCCACCCCTATATTTGGCACTGGGGAACAACATCTGTTCTGTTACTGAGGGCTTCCCTCCTTTGCTCTAACCATTGCTACACATAGCCAAGCACGGATGAACACTTCTGCCTGGTATTGGTGCAGGCCAGATGTGTGAAGCATAATGAGCTATCAAGTCACACACAGAAAAATTCCAGGGCCCTAAGCACATCCGATCTCTCCCGATTTCGGAAGCTAAGCAGGATGAGCCCTGGTTAGTACTTGGATGGGAGACCACCAGGGAATACCAGGTGCTGTAGGCGCCTGGAGTAGGAACTGGCAAGCCACTCCAGTACTCCTGCCAAGAGAACTCCATGGACATGGAGTCATGTAGAGACGGTCATGACTGTAACGACACAACACACACACACAAACACCCTACATGTTACTGTCCACAAGAGGACTAAAAAGGGTATTTATCTTCCCCTCTTGTAACCCTAACACTATTTAATGTTTTAATGCAGGCATGTCCAAACGTCAGCCCTCCAGATGTTTTGGACCACAACTCCCACAGTCCTTTGCCATTGGAAACACAGGCTTGGAATTCTGGGAGTTGTTGTCCAAAACATCAGGAGGGCCGAAGTTTGGACATGCCTGTTTTAATGTATGCAGGCAAACACACTGGTCAGTACCCTGTGTTTTGCAACATGGGTACTGGGTCCTCTACACCATAAGGTAGCCTGCTTTCTTTGGAGTAGCCAGGCGCATGATTCTTGCATTTCTAGCATGTCTTCAAACACTGTGTTTCTTCAAAAGGCAGCTGCCAGTCCCTGGAATGGAGAGAAGGCTCCATTGTGTTCTTTGTGTCAGGCAACAAAGCACCTTCACAGTTGTCCCTATCTGCGTGCAAAATTGCCAGGATGAAATGAATCCGCCAAAAGAGATGTCAGGCGATGTAATGTCTCTACCGAGCTGTGCCTGAATGCTGGGTGCTACACCCACGTGTTCTAAGTCAAAAGGAGCCTCGTGGTGCAATGGCTAAACTACAGTACTGCAGCCAAAATCCTGCTCACAACCCGAGTTAACATAAGAACCTAAGAAGAGCCACGCTGGATCAGGCCAAAGGCCCATCTAGTCCAGCTTCCTGTATCTCACAGTGGCCCCACCAGATGCCTCTGGGAGCGCACGAGACTAGATATCTTTCTCCTGATACCACTCCCCTGCATCTGGCCCTTGAAGTACCCCGGTTTTAAGCCTGGAGACGACACATCTCCATCATGGTTTGTCACCTGGGATGGACTTTTCCTCCAGGAATCGGTCCAATCCCCTTTTGGACAGATCCCAAGTAGTCAGCTCGAGGTTCATGCAGACTTCCATCCTTCCGAGGTCAGTAAATAGCGTGCCTAGCTCATGTGTAGCTTACATAATCATATTGTAAATTGCCCGGAGAGTGCTTGGAGCGTTGTGGGATGGTATAATAAGTAGCACACTTAGCTTTTTACATTGGGACTGTGCCATCTGTTCTTAAAAACTGTGATCTCTGACATGAAAAAATAATTTTACTTGTATTTTTCCCTCTTTCCCCCCTTGTATTCTTTCTTTGTAGGCTTTGTAAAACAAAAATTAAAATTAAATGGCATGGAAAAGGCAAAGCCTTCTGTGACTGGGGGGGGGGGGGGCAAGCAGAAGGAAAAAGCCAATGCCCCCAATGCATTCTATTCCAACCCACTGTTGTTCTCCATAGGAGCTTACTATGGCGGTTACTTCACATCCCGTTCATCCCTCCTTGCTGTCCCGCTTGGGACCGGTACAAAAAAGCCTTACTTCACGTCCATAGCGTGACAGCAAAAAGTTGTCTCAACCACTTATGAATGCAAGTCACGATTTTGAACAAGGAGGGCCTTGATAAAGTCAGCTATCATTTTCTTCCAGGCCTTGTCCGTGGATGTGCACAATTCTCTCGTTTTGAAGTCTGGGAGGCTGCAACACTTTCTGCATGAACTCAAAGAGGGACATCTGTATGGCATGTGGCTTTCTCTTCTCCAGCGGGGAGAATCAGATCGCATTTGGATCGAAGATGCTCAGCAGGTTCAAGAAACCTAGTAAATTTGCTTTCCTATCCTCAGAGAAGCAAGTGGCATTCCAGCCAAGCAACTGTGAGAGAAAACCAACCTCCCGTTCTAAAAGCAAAGTCATCACCTGCGAAGTGCTGACGGCCTTCTAGGCAATTAGAAGGCCTTAAGGCAACCAACAGGAGGTATGAACAAGATGCTGAGGTAAGCCAGGCAGTTTGCCAGCAAACCAGTAAACCTCTTTCGGGAAAGACTCCCTTGAGAACCTGCCCCGCTGCCATCCAAATCCAGTAGTTCAGCAAGGACTGGAAACCCTCAGTGGCTGAGCCAAGCTAACGGTTGCAAACCACAGGAAGTCAAGCTAGGATAGCACTTCTCAAATTCTCAGCATTTGAAAGGCTATCATGCAGAGGAGGGACAGGATCTGTTCTCAAAGATCCCAGAGTGCAGCACATGTAATAACAGGCTCAAGGCACAGGGAGCCCGATTTCAGCTGAATATCAGGAAAAACTTCCTAACTGTTAGAGTAGTACGACAATGGCACCAATGACTGGGTTCCATGGCTGCGTGGCTCAATGGGGGTTTTGAGCGCTCCAGTGCTGGAGGTATTCAAGAGAACTTTAGACAACCACCAGGCAGGTATCCTTTGATTTGTATGCCAGCCACGAGCAGAGGGTTGGACTCCCCATGGCCTTGCAAGCACCTTCCAACTCCCTTGGTTTATAATTCTATCAAAGATGCAGGAAAATATGGTGATTTTAATTTTAGATACATTGTCTGTATATCATTTCATGTGAATTTTATTATTGGTTTTGTATGCTTGTTTGCCATCTAGAGTGGGTGGGTGGGTGGATGGATGGAGAGGGAGGGAGGGATCAATGGATAGATAGATAGATAGATAGATAGATAGATAGATAGAT
>JAHTLZ010000161.1:2738128-2773033 GCA_023846285.1 Phrynocephalus versicolor | reverse complement strand
ATAGATAGATAGATAGATAGATAGATAGATAGATAGATAGATGATAGATAGATAGATAGATAGATAGATAGATAGATAGATAGATAGATAGATAGATAGATAGATAGATAGATGATAGATAGATAGATAGATAGATAGATAGATAGATAGATAGATAGATAGATAGATAGATAGATAGATAGATAGATGATACTGAATAAGCAAGCAGGCAATGATGGAAGGAATTTAGAATATCAAAACATTGTACTGGATGTGTATGATCCCCTGATTTCTGAGTTCCAAGGCAGAGGAACTGGTTGGGTGGGACTGAGCTCTGTGACCTTGCAAAGAATTATGGGTATTGTAGACTTCTTGTTTGTTTGTTTGTTTGTTAGTTAGTTAGTTTATTGGATTTCTATGCTGCCCGTCTGTTCATTATGTTCCATATAGGGTGCCTCTTAGGAAACAACAATGGCATTAAATTAGATTAATAGTAAAACATTGTTTCCTTGCAACCATGCCGGCCACGTGGTCATGGACTTGCACAACATTGGCTTTTTGGCTTGAATACAGAGATGAGCACCACCCCTAGAGTCAGACATGACTAGCATGCATGTGGAGGGGGAACCTTTACTTTACCTTAAGGAGACAAAAGCAGGATAAAAAGAATAGGAATAAATAAATCACACAATGCATGTTTCCACTTTTCTTGGCTTCTGCAGCAGAGTCCCTCTGTTCCTTCAAAAGAGGCTCACCAAATGCAAGGTGTTTATTGTTTCTATGTCTCAAACACGCACACACATGCACACACAGAGAGAGCATAAAAATCACCTTACCCATCCCACCCCAAGCCACAACATTTCTCTATTAAGATGATGCATTCCTGCCGTTAAACACTTAAGGAACAATAGGGTAGGAAATAAGAAAAGCTGTTTTTTCTTGGGGAAGAAATTAAACTTTTATTGCTTGCATTGGAATTAATATATTACATTAACCACAATGAAACTGGGTGTTCACTTCTTAGGAAATGCCATCCCATTGTTTCTACTGAAGGCAGCACAAATTTCACATGTACTGTACTGTAATAACAAGGCACAATTTCAAGTGTATTTGTTTCATTGGCTGGATCTTCTTTTGTATTTTAGTAAGCCATAGTTTTGTCGGTGTTTCAGGACATGCCAGAATTTAAGTCTGTGTCCCAACCTCCAACCCTTCTCTGCTTATAGACCACTGGACTTAGCAAAATGTAAAGTAATGCATATTGGGGCAAAAAATCAAAACTTTATCTATCAACTCATGGGCTCTGAGCTATTTGTGACGGATCAGGAAAGAGACAGCTCCATGAAGGTGTCTCCCCAATGTGTGGCAGCAGTGAAGAAGGCCAATTCCATGCTAGGGATTATCAAAAAGGGGATTGAAAATAAAACAGCCAACATTATAATATCATTCTACAAAACAATAGTAAGGCCGCACCTGGCGTATTGTGTACAATTCTGGTCACCGCATCTCAAAAAAGACATAGTGGAACTGGAAAAGGTGCAGAAGAGAGCGACTAAAATGATTACTGGGCTGGGGCACCTCCCTTACGAGGAAAGGCTAAAACATTTGGGCCTCTTTAGTCTTGAAAAAGGGCGCCTGAGGAAATCCAAAGGTGCATATCTGGGCTTGAGATCTAGTCACATTAGACCTACTAAAAAGGAGCCTTGTGGTGTTGTGGTTGAACTGCTATGTTGCAATCAGGACTCTGCTCACAAGTTCAATCCCTATGGACTCGTGTAGCCAGCTCAAGATCAACTCAGCTTTCCACCCTTCCCAGGTCAGTAAACTGAGTGCCAAGCTCACATGGGGGAGGGGCAATGTGTAGTCTGCATAACTGAATTGCAAACTGTTCATCCCCCCCCCCCCCGTTAGTCATTAAGGAAAGAGAAAAGTCTCCAGCAAAATACAAAATAATGCAGGGCATGAGTAAAGTGGATAGAGGGATGCTCTTCTCCCTCTCACGAAATACCAGAACTAGGGGACATCCACTCAAATTGAGGGCTGGGAGAGAGAGAACAGACAAAAGAAAATATTTTTTTCACCCAGCACGTTGTTAGTCTGTGGAACTCCTTGCCACAGGATGTGGTGATGGCATCTGGCCTGGATGCCTTCAAAAGGGGATTGGACAGAATCCTGGAGGAAAAGACCATCCCAGGTTACAAACCATGAGGGAGATGTGTAATCTCCAGGCTTAAAACCAGGGTACTTCAAGGGCCAGATGCAGGGGAGTGGTATCAGGAGACAGATATCTAGTCTCGTGCGCTCCCAGATGCATCTGGTGGGGCTACTGTGAGATACAGGAAGCTGGACTAGGTGGGCCTTTGGCCTGATCCATCAGGGCTCTTCTTATCTTCTTATGTTCTTAATGCCAAACCCAGCTCTCTTTTGCCTGCCCCCCCATCAGTATTTCCCCACACACACACCTCATTTGAACTTTCCCAATTTGCTCCATATCAAGTGCAGTCGACATATTTAAATGTAATAAGACATGCTGCGTGAATTCGTTTTTCCATAGAGGTCAGGCTGATACGATTGTAGTGGGCTTTTATTCTTATTAAAGAATAAAAATGAAAGGGCTATCTCTGTTAGATTAATTAAAGATCTGCTCTAAAGGAACATCCAGAAGATGATGGGATTTTCCTCCGAACTGCAGGCAGGCAGGCAGGCAGGCTAGCAGCGGAACCTTCTGCAAGATTAAAAAGCCCGGAGCTACAAGGCAAACAATATACAAATTCCTCTCTGAGACATCACAGCAGCAGCCTGAGCGGTTTGGAGGCACAAAGGTTACGTCGCCTTTCCCTATTTCAAAAAGAACCCACCATGAGGGATGAACAAAGTTGGGAGCGGAACAGCCACGGGTGGAGCTAATTTGTACCAGGATTTGACAAGGTAGCACAAGTGTGGCAGTGGTGGATGATGAGAGAGGAGAAGAAAGTGGAAGAAAACAAGCTATTAATGCCTTTCCTTCTGATAAATGGATAAATAACGGCACTCGTTTCCTTCTAATTTCGCCAACCATATGTATATCTCCTCCATCCCCCAAAACTGTAGTGCCTCACCAGTTTGAGTGGAGAGGAGGAAGACCTTAGGGATCATTGTGTAAATAAAACCCAGTGTTTAATGTTGTTCCAGAAGCTTCTGGAAGCTGCATCGTTGACCGGGAGGGATCAGAAGGGTGTGGTACTGTAAATGTGAGGCCCAATTGTCCTAGGTAGGAGAAGGCACAGGCTGAAAGGCCGAGAGCAAAAGTGCAACCAGCTTTTCAACACTAAGTGCTAAACGGAAGCAGCTGGACACCAAGGAATGGGGTGGCAACTGGGGGGGGGGGGGCTATCGATCCTGTGTGTGCCACCAGAAGAGTCTTTGGCTGGTTTTACATGACCCCTAAAATCTGCTGGCAACTTAAATGCAGATTCCCCCCAATGTGGTTTTTCTTCTGCTTCCTGTGTTCCCACCCTCCCACACTCTTGATTCTATTGCTTCTGTCTGCGGTGAGGGGAGAGAGAAAAAAATGCAGGCTCACCTCCGCTTGCCCTTTGTTCAGGCCCGTTAGGATTCCTGTCTGTTAAAGGGGGGGGACCCAACAAAAACAAACAAAAAGCGGAGGAGGGTCAAGCATGCAATGCTTTAAAACAGCAACAAGGAACAGCAACAAGGATTTTACCTCCTCCAGACCAGGTACTTGTAAAATGTGCTGGGGCACGCTTAACTGGGCATGGTCGTACTTTATTTTTTTAAAAGTCCGCTGCTGGTGGGAAAACAATTTTATGCTCCGCATCTGTGAGCATTTTCCAGCGGATTTTAGGGGTTATGTAAAAGCAGCCTTTGTGAGAGATAATGTGGATTTTAGGAGAACCAATTTTAATAAACTCAGAACAATGAGAAGCTCCAGTGACAGGGGATCCCAGCAAGAAAAGGAGTCCAGTGGGGAATGGGAAAGTGATATCAGATGGTAAAAGAAAAGACAGGAGTGTTCGGTTCCTACTTCCCAAAAAAACAGTCACGGACTAGACATGGGCGGTTACTTCACGTCCATCTTTGTTCCACGACTAGTGTTGTACCGTGACAGCATTGGTCGCGATCACATGGTTTGGTCCCTGTTTCAGTGTTCCCATGGTCGTGATAACTTGTCTCGTGACAAGTGTTACCTCACAGTCTTTTTTTGGGGGGGGGGTCTTAAAAATCTTTTTTGATATTTCGCTTCTGAAAAGTCAAAATAAAAAACAAAAAACCAGGCACAATTTTCTGGGAGAAACAAATGTTTTGTTGTGTGACAGTTGTTACTATACAGTCTTGTCTCGGAACAGAAAGTGGAAACAAAGAGTGACAAGGGAAAACCCTACCCCAGCACCAGATACAGTATTGTTGCGCTTAGCACCTGTTCTGGGAGCGTGGTCGAGACAAATTTTAGTAGTTGTGCGATGGACATAAAGTAACATTTTTTTTGTACTGCTCCTAAGCACAACACTAACAGAGACAGAACGGACATGAAGTAACTGCCATGGACATGAAGTGCATCATCCCCCTATGTTCCAGTTTATCGGTGCAGCACCACAGTTGCGGCGCAATCCTACCCACTCATCCGCTGGATTCCCCCACTCAAAACAAAATACAGATAACAACTCCCAATGTTCTACAGGGGTTCAGTGCAGCAGATTCAGTTCAGTCTTCTTCAGTGACCACTGCTACAATCTTCAGTGTTGAATCGGGTGAACAACCCCCCCACAGCATTTGTTTGCCCCAGTTTCCAGAATATACTCTGATCCTCTTTGGGTCTAGCAAAAGGAGGGCCAGGACAGAGACTACCACTGTTCCAGCTTTCAATGTTGGACTGAACCAACCAAACCAACCAAGGGTGAGTGGTGATGTTCAAACCACTGTGAAGACTCCTGAAGTTTATAAGTGCTTTTGAAATTTTGGCGTTATTAAAACACGTCAAATTCCCTGGTGAGTCCATCTTTCATTTTATATGTAAATAAAGTACTGTTGTGCCTCTGTCTGTAAGAGCATATTTTTCAGGACATTATTGTCTTGTTCTGTACTCTTGGTGAGAGGGGACATAACGTTGAAAAGGCTAAATTGCTACTTGTGAACTACAGGTCACTCGCTTGGGAATTGCGATCACTGGAAGCTTCAAATCTCTTAAATTGATGCTATTTTAGAGTGTCTTTACCTGTTCACTTAAAAGCAGCTACATGCCTTTGTGGCTATAGAAAATGTTTTGTAAACATTAACTCCATATTATTCCTAATTACATCAAGCCTTTGCTCTGTGTGTTCTCCAAATGTGCCTAGTATTATAGCTAAGGAACTCCTTAAATGTTTTAATTTTGTAGCCAAGTTGCTAAGGTCTGCACAACACTCAATATTGTACCTATTATTTTCAAAGTTCTGGAAATGTGAGAAATATAAGGCTATCTTAAAAAAAAAATTCTTAGACCATTCCCTGACAACCGGTGATTGGGTGTATGTCAAATCCTTGAGCAGAAGATCTGCCTTGCTCCATACTAAAAAAAAAAAAAGAGGGCCATTTCAAGTTCTGCTGACCACCAATACAGCCATGAAGCATGCTGGCCGGCCAACATGGGTCCACGCGTCCCATTGCAAAAAGGTCCCGGCTCCAACACCCAAACCAGATCCTACGGCAATGGCAAATCCTATGCCCAATCCGTTTTCTAAACCAACAAAAGAAAACACCACGACTAATGATCCCAGAGATTGTACTCATCAGAACCCTGGTGCTTGTGATTCTTCAGGTGTTTCAACGACTTCCAAGGACCAATCTCAGCAGGTGTCTGTTCAACCTGTTCCTGGCGTGTCTCCAGTGGCCCAACAACGATATAATTTGCACCCTCGAAACAAGGAGAAGCTGGTCAGGCATTCCTGACTGTTTTCTTTGTGGGTTCCAGCCTGTGAAGATAGCGGTGTCATGCCGCCTCCAGCGGGTGCCATTGTTCAAATCAGGGAAAAACAGATTTGAGGCAGAGCGAGCATTCTTCACAGTGTCATGTTAAAAATGCTAATTAACACAGAAGAATGCAACATTTTGCCTCACCCTAAGGCGAGCGGTGCCACATGGTTGCGAGGGAGAACAATGCAGGTTTTCGTACGGGCACTGCTAATGAACTGAAGCAAATATTTGTGGTGTTATGTCTCATGGGAGCCCGTGTTGCCAGAAAAGAGGTTGCACAGCTGGGATGCCAACCAAGAATATTGCAGACGGCTTTAAAAAGCAGGTGCCAAGAGATGGAGAAAATGGATGCCTTGAAGCAGTTGGTACAGAAGAAAAATACCCTCACTGTGTAGAAATGGCTCATAATCTTTCAGGTTAAAAAGCAGAGCATGCGTGTGGATGCCACCCCACGTGTGCGTCCCTTCATGTCCATTGAGGCGTATTTCCAGACAAGTGACACAAAAGAGCAGCCCACTATGTCCTCTGGCGTACTGTGTATTCTGCTGAAATTAAATGGACTTTATCTCCATGTCAACATGCACAATTGCTCTTTAATTCTCTATGACCAGTCTCCTTCAGATTTATTGAATGATTATTCCCCACCCTTTTTATCAGTATCAGTCAGCATGGTTTCCAGGCATGCCATGTAGAGAGGATGATTGCAATGGTGATTCACTGCGTTTTGGAACCACCAATCGGAGGAAGGGGTAAATTGTAATTCTTAAACACAGAAACTGAAGTCCTGTTGCTTTGTGTAAAAAGAGGTATTGTTTTCTTGTTCATAGTTGGCAATTGAAAACGCTCTCCTGTGATGCTCAGGGCCAATGTGTGTGAGACGGCTTAGTGCTGATGACACCCAACTATAGCTCTCGTCACCTCCGGATTCTAAGGGAACTGCTATTTTGACCTTGCACAAGTGTTCAGCATCAATAATGAACTGGATGAGGATGAACAAATTGAAATTAAACCCAGACAAGACAGAGGTGCTGCTGGTGGGTTGAAAGGGAGGACAAGGGATAGCGATGCAACCTGTACTGGGTGGGGTCACCCTCCAATTGAAAAATCAGGTGCGCAGCTTGGGGGTACTCTTGGACTCATCCTTGAACCTGGATGCCCAGGTCACCTCTGTGGCCAGGAGCGCATTTGCTCAATTAAAGTTAGTAGGCCAGTTACGCCCATTCCTGGAGAAACCTGCACTGGCCACAGTAACCCATGCCCTAGTGACATCCCGACTGGACTACTGTAATGCACTGTAGGTGGGGTTTCCGATGAAAAGCCTCAGGAAACTTCAACGGGTCCAAAATGCACCAGCCAGATTGGGGGCCAGGTACAGAGACCACATTATGTTCCCTATTATAGCAGCTCCACTGGCTGCTTTAAGTGTTGACCATAACCTACAAAGCATTGTACAAACTGGGTCCTAGCTTCCTCAAATATCGAATCTCACAGTATGAACCAACTTTTGCTTTGAAATATGAGTGCTTTGGTTTACGAGCATGCTTCCAGAATGGATTATGCTTGTAAACCAAAGTACCACTGTATACAAGATGGTGGTCATGGCGGAGAAACGGGGAAATTGTTGCAGACCACCAGAGTGGCTTTTAGTGAGATGAGTGGTTTCTAAATAAAATAAAATAACTTCAAGACTCTATTTGGTGGTGGGCTCTGATTTGCCATGATGACAGCAGCGAGGGGCTGACAGCAAGAGCCGCAGAATCGGAAGGTGTCATTGCAATACGAGCTCTCATTTTGCAAGACGTTGCTTGTTGATCAAGGCAAAAACCATCAGAGATTTTTGCTCATTGATCAAAATACTTGTTAACCAAGGTGCTCGTAAACCTAGGTACCACAGTACATTGATTCAATCGTCAGCCAAGAAATCACAAGATGATTTTGACTAGGGAGGGTAGCTAGATAAGAACTAGAACTAGCAGCGAAATGTTTCTATCTCTCAACTTCCAGACTTGTTTTTAGATGGGAAGGAGAGGTTGGCAAGGAGAATACTTGGGGCTGGGGAGATGGAAAGGAGGTGACACCCTTTCTCCCTTGTCCCCTTTCTCCTCAGCTAGGGCACTGCTGGAGCTGCAATGCCTTCTGAGGGCAATGCCCACGGAATCCATTAAACCTCCCTCCCTTTCTCACTTTCTCCCACAGCCATTATTCAGCAAGCCACAGTGACTGTTGCTCTTTTTTTGAAATTAAACAAAGTAAGTGTCAGATCTAAAAAGCAACGCATCCGCTTAGGAATGGCTTTAGAATTGTGCCGCATCAGTTAGGGAAATATTTTCTTTCAAAGATGTCTGTGAAGATTCTCAGTCATCTAGGTGAGTTTATCTGGAAGTTGAGTCATGGCTACTGGACTTCTTTTTTGAGAGATAGAAACGTTTCGCTGTTCATCCAAACAGCTTCATCGGTGTTTGGATGAACAGCAAAACGTTTCTATCTCTCAAAAAAGAAGTCCAGTAGCCATGACTCAACTTCCAGATAGGACAGATTATCCATTGTAAGGATGTGTCACTGGACACTGATATATCCGTCATATATGGGTATGAAAAATGGACAGGTAAGAAACCTGACAGAAAAGTAATTCATTTGTTTTAAATGTGGTGCTGGAGGAAAGATGAACAAGTATATCCTGGATCAAATTGAGGCTTAACTGGAGGCAAAAACACTGAAGCTGGGGCTGTTCTTATTTGTGGACATCCTGATAATGCAGGATTCCCTGGAAAAAACCATTATGTGGTTGAAGTCTGCAGGAAAAGAGGAAGTATGAGATGGACTGACCCCCTAAAGGAAACCACATACTTGAATATGCAATAGCTTAGCAGGGCAGTTGAGGACAGGACATTTTGGAGATTGCTCGTTCATAAAGTCACTGTAGGTCAGAAATGATTGGATGGCATATGACAAAAACAACAATCTATCATTATCACCACAGCTGTCAACAAGTTCGATGGTATATTTGCATGTGTGGAAATTCAACACCAGAAATGGGTCTTATAGTCCAGTAGAGTTTGATAAAGGGCAAATTTATTAATAACCATAAACCACCAAATAAGCCCGTCTTATTTAACAGAATGAGTATGGTATCTTTTAACACCTTTGGAAATCGTTAATCATCATAATTTCCATACACATTATTTGTTGTTACTAAACTTAAGAGGAGAAGTGGTGGAACATTTGCATAGTTTTTTTAAAGCCTTTAGTACCTCTATAATTAATTAATCACCCAATACTTAAATCGGTAACCTAGTTTGAATGACTTCTTTCTTGCTTTCACCGTGGCACGCACTTCTCAATTAAAATGTCAGAAATTATTTCCTAGCAAGCATCACTCCAGCTGAAAAGTGACAAGCTTTGCTTGCCCTCTGATAAAAGTTAGGTGGCCCTTTGTCAGCGTCAGTTCTCAAAAGAGAAGTTCACTCAATACAACTGATCTGTGATATTCTTGGGGGAAAACAGGTTTGTGAGAATAGGGTTGTCAGGCCTGATGACCAGATTTCATTCATGGACCAAACACAGATGAGCAAGCTTGCTTCATTTGTCAGTTTCCTCAGGGGGAAATCTGAATGTTCCTATAAGGTTCATGATCAACCAGCTCTTCTTTCTTTTTTTTTTTAGAAATTTATAGATTTGTGTCCTTAACATATCTGACAAGAAATTTATTTATGGTCTCAGAAGATACTGTACCTTATTCTATTTAATTTAGTTCTTCATTCTGGGATACACTGCATTGTTTTAAAAGTTCAAAACCAAATATTTTTTTCTTCTTTAAAAGATTTATTCGCAGGCAAGAAAGTACGCATCTAAAAGCCAAAAATGAAAAAAAATACAGTACGTGGAATATGCAAAATACACAAAGGTATATATGCAGTCTGCTAATATAAATTCGCGATTACATATGTAGATTGTATTTGCTCCCTATAAAATCTTGGTTCTTCTGAAGAATGAACCAATAACTTTTACAGCTTAAACTTGAATATATTAATTCCAAAAGATATAGGAAAAATCACTTCTTGATAAAAAGCTGTTTCCTTGATAGAACTATTACAGTGAACCCTTGTATAACAAACAGTTTATATAACATAAAATTTGTACAACATAAAAAATTCCGGAAATAGGGGAAATTTGCTTAACATAATCGCCTATGGGGAAAATCCGTACAACATAAATAATGGGATCACTCTGTTTGCAATGCATTCCTATGGGGAATTTGTATACAGGAAAATTTGCTTAACATAATTTCATTTGGAACGAATTAACTCCTTTATACAAGATACCACTGTATTTAGTTAACACTCTCCTGCAATCATTTGTTTCCAGGAGCAAAAGGTGCAATGTGCATGGTGGAAGAGTGGATGGGCAGGATGCAGTGTGAAATGGATCCATTGAGTGAAGCCAGGTGTTTGGGCTACCTCCATTGGTCTCCTCACACTAAGCAGTCACTATGTACCTTGACAGCCTGATTAGAACATGAAAGGTTCTCTTGCGTTCGGACACAATGAGGCCGCTGTTCAGGTGTATCGACACAGAATACTCTGGCTGAACAATCCGGGTGGCAGCCTCCAACTACTGGCACGAGACGCTGCCATGAACAGAGGTTGTCCTTTGTAGGGTCTGCGATTTTTGAAACAAAGCAAGCTGGCAAGGGAGATAAAAGGAAGGCATTGTTGTGGGGTCTCCACTGGTCTGAAAGGCCAGGTGTTCCTCTGGCAGGTTCTGGTTTCCTTTCTAGGAGAGAACACAGGAGACGTTAGGCTTTGTTTTATAGCACTTGCTATAGACAGAGAATAAATGAAGATATATTGCAAGCAGCCCAGAAGTACTCTCTTGAGTTCTCCGGGGTACTTTTAAGATGAATATTGCAAACGTAATTAGAAACTTTGCAAGCTTTTGCATGTTTCCAAGAGGTAAAGAGAAGCAGCAACAATGCAAAATAGCCAGAAGATTGGAGAATGTTATTTACGCAGGTATGAGTATGTGGAGGTATACAGTACACCCCCACACCAGTTCAATGTACCATGCATGGCAAGAGTTGATTGGAGAAATGTCCCTCAAAGCCTGACATCAAAGCATTCAGGATCTGAGTAGGCCCAACATGTGAGGTGAACCATGCCTGTTCTGCCATCAGTTCACTCATACGGAGTGAGTGATGTGCAGAAGACAGACTCCATAAACTGTGATACACTCCCATGTGATTAGAAATAGAAAGGAGCACTAACCACTTTGTGCCAGGTCCTTGAGACAACACAGATGCTCCATCGTTCTCTCCGCCTCCCACCCTCCAGCCTACTCCCCCGCTCACCAGCTGGTGTGCATTGCTTGTCTCCACCTTTTTCATGCAAACATCCAGTCTCAGCAGGAGTGTGTGCTTCCCTGCTCTACCTCCTCCACTCAAAGGCCATGCTGCAGGAATCCCTGCCCCGACTCCTCATCTGAGTGGGTGGCTGCTGGAGGAGGCGGAGGAGGGAAGCATGTGCTCCTGCTGCAACTGGATGGCTGTAAGAAACATAGGGGAGAAGCAGCGCATGCCAGCTGGTGGTGAGTGGAGGAGCTGGCCAGGGTGATGGGAGGGCGCCAGAGGTGCCTAAATGACTAATTGCAACAGTTATGTCACAAAGCAATTTGTGCCCATCTCTAATCTGGAATCTTGTTTCTCCTGTGCTCTAGACCAGGGGTCCTCAAACCACCCTCAGTGGTGGCCAGACTATAGTTTGAAAAAAAAATCTTGCCTTCCTTCCTCCCCTTTGGGGTCCTCTGGACATCCCCTTTCCTTCCTTCCCCCGCCCTCTTCAAGCCAAGCCAAACTCCCCCCCCCACACACACACATCCAACAACCATCCAACCCCAGACAGTCCTCTGCTGCTCACCCACCACCGCTGCCACCTGAGGAGGCTAGGGAGGGAGGAAAAAGAGGTCATACTGCCGAAAGAGAAAGAGCAGAAGCAGTCCTCTTGGAGAGGGGCTATCTAGGAATGAGGATGCCTCTCTATCACAACTTGCCCCGTTTTTTGTCCCAGCCCCTCCTCTCTCACTCCTCCGCAGGAGGACTCTCTGGGAACGACATCTCTTGCTCATCTCCCCATCCATCCATCTAAGTAGGGGGTCTGCAATGGCTGGTGGGCCAGATTCAGGATCGTGGAGGGCCGGATCTGGCCCACGGGCTGTAGTTTGAGGACCCCTGCTCTAGACCATGGGAAGAGCCTTCATAGACTGTGGATTCTGTCCTGCTGGGATTCATTCACCAGTTCATGGAAGTTATGGCCCAAACACAAACAACTTTGTAGTTGCAAATGGCAAAATGTTAAAAAAAACTGGTCCAAATCCTGCTTCTTTGCTCCCATGCACAATGCGGTACAATTCGTATGTAGTTATTATTTTTTCTGTTACAGTATTTGCATAAAGCGGTTGTTTCCAACCTTGGTTCTCCCAGTTGTTCTTGGACTGCAGTTCCCAGAAAACTTCACCACCAGTTGTGCTGGCCAGGATTTCTGGGTGCTGCAGCCCAAGAACACCTGGGTGCCCCAAGTGGGGAACCACTGGCATAAAGCATAACTGTTTACAGATGTGTGCTTATAGACTGCAACTATACTCCAAGAAGAATTCTGAAAGTTGTAGTACAAAAGCACAAACCTGCTTACCTTTGGTAACAAGGTATTTATTAAGCAGAAATATTTGTTGGTTTGAACAGGGTTGATACCATGAAACATCAGGCTCCAAAACATTTATTCTAGCTAGATAAATTATAGGAAATTGAATACATTAAGAATGTAAATTAATTGCAAGTATACTTCTCCAAGAAGTGGTAGAACACCTGCATGAGAGGATTACCCCCAGGGTAAACTGTGCCTGAGGGACAGGAGATTGTCTCATTGTCTGGAGCTCCACATTCCCTGTCTCAGCCAGACTGGGCCCAGTTGAACAATAGGATACCAACCTATGGAACATTGACTCAAGGATTTGCACCATCAAGAGCTTGATGGCACAGGAGATTGGTTGCAAATGTGAACAATCACCCACCAATGCAGATTGAGGGAAACCTTGAACTGGTTTGTATGTATAAATTAACAACTCATGTTAAACAAATGTTCAGGGCTCACTCACACCATCCAGGGTGACACCACTGACTGTTATTTGGCTTGGCTACAATAAATCAGACTTAAACAGTTCCGTGATTGCGCTTCCTTACTTTATTTGAATTTAATTATTGGACACTGGTTCTGAGCCAAGCACGGACTCAAAATAATCTGTAAAAACTGGTAACAGGATGATTTCTGGCTCTTATCATTGTGGGCTGGAGACCCCATGGAGTACAACACCCATAGAGGCATCATGCTCCATGATCCCCAGAAGGACCACATAGTTGGAATGTAGAGCAACAACAAAAAGCATAATGCTGACTTCAAATAATTCTACATTACTCCTCCCTACACACATAATTTGAAATGGCATTTTCTAAATGTGATTCCTGCTATCTGGGGTGAAGCAGCTTTATTCCTCTCAAGCTGTCTCTCTCTAAGCCAAAGTTTCAATAATTTTAAATGGAGACCTAAAGGGTCACTACTCATTAAAATAATAGGGACTCAAATACATGACTCTGAAGATGTGTTCAAATCACGAGTCAAGTTTGAGTCTTAGAAAAACAAAACAAAAACAAGTCAAGTCCCTAGTGAGACTCAAGTCAGACTCAACAGTGTGGCATGAGTTGCCGTCCCTGCTAAAAAGGATCAAACAAATGCCGTACAGAAATCATAAGCAACACCAATACACATTCAAGGCGGTAAGGTACAAAAATCCATTCAGAGTCCCCACTCAAGCAGCCAGTCACTTGGGAAAGGCTTGCCTAAACAGAAAGATCTTTGCCTGCTTGCAGAAGTACAGCAAAGATGGGGCCAGGCAGGTCACCCATGGGTGGGAGTTCTTAAGCCTGCAGGCAGGGCCGGCACGTCCATTAAGGCAAACTAGGCAGTTGCCTAGGGCGCCAAAATGGAGAGGGGGCGCCACCCCCGCACCGCCACTGCTGGCTAGCCTGCTGCCTCCCCCGCCGCCCCTGCCACTGGCCACTGCCGCCTGTCCCCCTGCCCGTCCCCCACCACCGCACCGCCGCCGCCGCCGCCCTGGCCGCCACCTAGGGCGCAAGAAACCCTAGCGCTGGCCCTGCCTGGAGGTATCAGCAGAGAGGCCATCTCCCACGTCCCCAGCCCAAGGCACCTATGAAGGTGGTAGGACCAAGAGAAAGGCCTTCCCAGATGATATCAAGACCAAAAGTGGGTGTTAAACTGGCCCCATCCCACTGAGCATTTAGCATATACCCAAGGCAAAATTATGATGGCTATAAAAAGAATACCTCCACCCCTAACTTGAAAATTGCGTTTGGAATGAAACCATGAGCATCCTTGAATATTCTGTGGGCTGACACAAGGTGCTAAACAGCCCTGATTTAACAGGAGTTGCTAGTATATCCGACTCATGTATTTCATGATGGTAACGGCTCCTCGGTGTGTCTTTCTGTTTTCATTTGAAAGAGGAATGGCAGATAATAAACCACAGCAACATCCCATGAGCTCAGAGGGTTTAATGAAGAATTAAAGGGGGCTGTAACTGCACAGCTGAAATAATAGGAAAGAAATTGAATTATTCTCCCCATATTAAATGCATATATTCTTGAGCAATTCTGCCAAAATTGCTTTGCTAACCCGTGGTGTGAAAGATGGGCTCCGTTCACTGGGGTGCCTTCAACAGAGATGGCTGCCTTTGTACAGCGGATTTGAAGGGGGCGCTGGCGGAAGAAGAGGAAGGGGTGAAGGCTCCAGATGAAGAAGTGGATCCAGCTTATGGTTTTATCAGTTCTAAATTGTCTCACAGCTGTTTCTGGCTCCATTAGATGCAAGGCTGGGTAATTTATGGAAGTCATTTTTAAGAATTTGATTGTTGGTATATATCTGCTGAATTGATTGGTCGGGGAGACAGATCTTTATTTTTATAATAGCAATAACATCCTTTGTACATTACTGCTCAATTTATCCCCAATGTTAACCGTGGCAGCCTGCATCTATCAATTTATATAGGGAATAGGAGGGAGGGGTATGCCGGCATTTCTTCATTAGGTGTCTAATTGTGAGGGATCAAGGCGTACACACCAGCAGATGAGCTGCGCTGGCTGAACATGGAAGCGAACTTGCACAATGCCACTGAGAGCCAGAGGTTTCCCCTATATAGAAGCGGTATTCTAGGGAAACTAAGGAAATGTTATTTCATGGGAAGCAGATGGGATTTTGCAATTAGTAATGGTGGATAAACTTCCCATAAAATACAACTTATTCTCTGTTTTTCCTCTTTCCTTATTGTGCATTGTCACATATTGGTGGCACTGGTAACATCCCGTATTGATTACTGCAATTCGCTTTCCGTGGTTCAGCCTTTGAAGATGGTCTGGTGATTGCAACGAGATCAGAATTGCGCACCGAGCTGGTGAATGGTGGGACCGCCAGGGACCATATCACACCATCTCCTTCCTCTAAGCTTAGCTGTGGTTGTCATAGTACCTGAAAGAGAAATGGGGCTTCCCAGGAACAATATGTAGTCACCCACTGCTGTTTTAATGCAAAGTATCTGCTACTGGTTTGACCATGAATAGGTAGTTGGGAGCTATTCGTTTTACAAAAGACTAGTACAGTGGACCCTTGTATAACAAACGGTTTGTATTGCTTAACATAATTGCCTATGGGGCGAATCTGTACAACATAAAAATGGGATCACTCTGTTTTCAATGCATTCCTATGGGAAATTTGTATAAAGGAAATTTTGCTTAACATAAATTCATTTCGAACGAATTAATTCCTTTATACAAGGTACCACTGTATCTTACTTTTAGAGGTGCAATCTAGCTACTGACTTTTTAAAAGTGTACTTTTAAGGGGCCATCTCTAAGGACTGTCACCATAAGTACTACCAAATTTATCACTGCCAATTTTGTATCCACAATGGTTTTCCACCAGTGATCTCAATGGTTTGTCACCTTCATGGATATTGTTTCTTGACTGGACTTTATTATCATTCTAATTATCCTTAGTAGTTGTAGCTATTTTAATGACATTTTCTCCACCCACCCACCCCCATCCAGCCAGGTTTATCATTCCATTACTATATTCTATAGCACCTTGTGGGTTTGCTGCAATGTCCTAACTGGGACTCTGGGAATTTTGGAGAGAAAAGTGTGACAACACCCTGGAAGCAGGAGAAATGTATATGTAAATCATCAGCCAATCCCAGCAGGGGGGCAGGGGATGGTATGGTATAAAAAGGGGGAGCCTGGTCTCTGAGAGTCAGTTGAGTTAGTTGAGGGTTGTTGAGAGTGAGTGCTGAGAGGGCGCAGCTCTGTTAGAGTTCAGTCAGGCAGTGAGGGCTTTACTGTTTACTGGTTATTATATATATATATTTATTGATTGCGGTTTTTAACCAAATCAAGAAACACCAAAATATCAGTTTGCCAGGATAGAACAACTTGCCAGGATAAAACATTTTAAAAGCATTATAAAATTTTGATAAAAGCTGCAATGTACAAACAGGACTCTCAGTTTATGAGAAACAAAACTAAAGATGATAGGTGTATGGTCAGAATCCTGAGGCTTTAGATTAGGCTTATTGTTACAGCATCAAGTCAGACATAAAATAAAATGGAATAGGACAAAATACGATACAAAATTAAAACATTGGCTAGAAAGTTTAAAAACTGGCAAGCATTGCAGTAGTTAATATATAAACAAAAAGCTATTTTTAAAGCCTTTAAAACCAGATATAACAATATAAAACAAGGTTTAAAAGCTCAGCTATCTATCTGTCGCTGTGACATGCCGCCCAGAATTTTGCCACCAGTTCAGTAGTAGTCCGACTTTGGTCAATTAGCAATTGATTACAATAGTCCGAGTCCGATTGGCCTGCCATGTCTTTTAAGAGAGGTGTGATGTATTTTGCCCGGGTCTTTTTATGCCTACTGCATCTGAGCATCATATGCTCAATCGATTCTATCTCATTAGAGCCACAGGGGCAGAGTCTCTGTTCCCTCGGGATACTCTTAAATCTGCCTTCCAGCACTGCAGAAGGGAAAGCCTCACACCTGGCCAGGGTAAAGGCTTTCTTGAACTTGTATGTCTCCAGCTGTGACAGGTAGGCCATGGGGAGTGAGCGATATTTATATGTATCTAGGACTCTAAAATTGGGGCAACTACTGAGATCTGCCTGTCTCTCCATATCCATTAGTCTCTGTTTAAGGACTGATTTTGCTTCATCCCATTTCATGCTCAAGATTGCTTGGGAAGAAAGACCCATAGTTTGCAATTTATTTAGGACAGATTTTAGCCACTTAGATTGGAAGTTGTCCACTAAGAGTAGATGGGTTAATCCCTGCGATAGGAAGTTTATCTTAAGCCAATACTGTAAAGACGATAATGTGATTTTGGCTGTCATTGATAGCATACCTGTCTCTAAACGAATATATGCGTTTGTTACACATCTTGGGACTTCGAGAATTGCTCTAAGAAATTTAGATTGGACCCGCTCTATAGGGTCAAAACTACAAAATGCAGGCCCAATGAAGGTGCCATAGAGCATCTGGCTGACCACCTTTGCCTGAAAGAGTTTTAGGGCTGCTGGGATATATCGACCCCCTTTAGAGTGGTAGAACCTTAGGATGGCATTTGCTGTTCTTTCACCCTGGTTAGCTGCATATTGGATATGGGCATTTCTGGACCCAGTGGATTGAAGGGCCATACCTAGGTATTTAAAACAGGAAACCTGTTCCAGGGACTGCCCATTAATAATCCAAGACCTTTTCTTTTGTCTTCTTCCAAAGGCCATAATTTTGGTCTTTTGATAGTTTATTTCTAGTTCCTTCATTTTGCAGAAACTTGCAAATTTCTTAAGGGCTCTCTTGAGGCCAACAGGTGTTCTTGCTAAAAGCACAGCATCATCTGCATATAGAAGGACAGAAATATGTCTTTGCTGTAGCTTTGGAGGGTGAAGACTGGAAGAGCTAAGATGTTCTACTATGTCGTTTATGTAAAAATTAAACAATGAGGGGGCCAGTAAGCAGCCCTGTCTCACTCCTCTATAGGTGTCGATCGGGTCAGTTAAGTTGCCTTTCCTATTTAGCCTAACCTTCAGATTGGTATTGTTATGTAGCACACGCAACAATAGGAGTAGCCGTTTGTCTATTGAGGAGGCTTCTAAGTTGGCCCATAATTTCTGTCTCGAAATAGAGTCAAAGGCTCCTTTCAGATCGACAAACGCGGCATATAGTGAAGTTGGACCCTTTGCTGCGTATTTCTCTATAAGATGTTGGATGATAAGACAATGGTCCAGAGTCGATCTACTCTCTCTAAAGCCCGCTTGCTCTACCGCAATCCTGTTTTCCTCATTCAGCCAGGTCTCAAATTTGTCCTGGAGATGTCTAGCGTATAGTTTGCTGCATATGTTTAGTAGACTAATGGGGCGATAGTTTTCAGGGTCATCTCTTTGTCCTTTTTTGAATAGTGGTACCACGATTGCTGTATTCCATTCTAAGGGAATGAGGCCTGTGAGGTCAATATAAGTGAATAGTTCTGCAAGAAAAGGGGCCCACCAGTCAACATTTTCTTTGAAGAGTTCGGGAGGCAGACCATCTGACCCTGGTGCTTTACCTATTTTCAGTCGGGCAATGTGGGATTTAATTTCCCCTGGTGAGACTGGAGGCCAGGGTGGGAGATTCTCAAACTCCTCAGCTGGAACTGGTGTAGGGGGACAGTCTTTATAAAGTATATTGAAAAAGGTGAACCATTTGCAATGAGAAATTGGGGGATCAATTTGGCAGGAGAGGTTTTGTTTTTTGTCCGAAACCAATCGCCAAAACTGGGAGGAATTTTTCTGCTTGGCAGCAAGAATTATTTCTGCCCACAGCTGATGGGTGTAGTCTTTTTTCTTTTGGATGATTAGATGTTTATAGGCCGCTTTTTGTGACCCAAGCATCTGTTGGATTTCCTGTCTTTGATTACGGTCTGATTTCTTAAACAAATGGTATAGGGCTGTGAGGGCTTTTCTTGCTCCTTGGCAATCTTTATCAAACCAAGGTTTGGACTTCTTGTGAAATATTGGGGGATGGTCCTTGGGCTCAATTAAACTTGTTTTGAGTTCCTGAACTAGGCTGTTATAAACCGTAATGGGGTCATTCTGTGTGCTGCAGTGCGGGCCTTCAGGTTGGAAAATATGCCGATCTTTGGCCTCTATTACTCCTCTTAGCCTGGACTGTATTTGAGCAGACCATCTCACCCTGCAACTTAACACTTGTGAGCTTTCGTGTGTGGGCTGATTGGCCGTGACTTGGGTTGTAAAGGAGAATTTAACTTGAGCCAGTAGGGGGAAATGGTCGCTCTCCAGATAAGGTAGTACTTTAAAATTAGTTATTGATGGAATTAAGGAGGCACAGGCTAGCATATAGTCGATTGTGCTAGCTCCCAGGGCAGACATGTAAGTGAACTCCGCTGGGTGGTCTTCTGGAAAACTGCCATTTAGAAAGTACAAACCTAGCCTGGAGGCTGCTTTAGCGAGATGGAATCCTGCAAGATTGGAGGTAGAATCTTTAAAGGACCTAGGAAAGGGAAGGGATGTAAGGGAATTATCTGGATCACTGAGAAATTCCTTGTATTTGAGTTCAAGACTGGAATCATCAGGGCCCAGCCGTGCATTGAAGTCCCCTAGCAGTAGCACCATTGCCTTTGGGTGGGCGAATAATAGATTTGCAATATAAGTTTCTAGGGAGCTCCAGGCTTCTGATACCTGTGATTTTGATGTGAACGGGGGAAAATACACATTTATTAGGATTAGGCTGTTTTCCCTGCTTTTCAGGACTATTGCCATGGCCCTTGAGTCCATGGGGGGGGGGTCTCTATACATTTGACCTTAAGAGAATCTGAAATTAGAAGTGCCAACCCCCCTTTCAGCCTTCCTTGACCCTCTCCCCTTTTAGCTTCCACCCAATAACTATTGTAACCTTGCAGGGTGATTTTGTGGCTTGTCCAAGTCTCTTGAATCGCAAGAATATCAAATTTCTGGCGATAGAAGGGGTTGTCTGGTGAGTTTGTTATACAGCGAGACCACCCTGCAACATTCCATGAGAGTATTTTAAGTGTGGAGATCATTGGTTGTCATTCCATTTTGTCAATGATGTCCAAGATTGATTCAGCATCATTAAATACACATCCATTTTGATTATAGAGTGCCTTGGTTTTTGATACTGGGAGTTGTAAGGTGGGTTGAGTGTTAGGTATTTTCCCATTTGGCTCTTGAATTGTAGCTCCTAGGGCAAATGATGGTGCTGTGGTCATGGAAGTATTGATCTCCTTAACATTTGCTGGATCCGAGACACAGGGGGCACCGGTTGGTGTTGCAAGTGGCTCTCTCCCACTACCTGCTGGAGGCTGGTCCACAGTGGTTAGGGAAGTAGCCTTGGAGTCATTTAGGCCTGTGTTGTCCTGCAAGTTCCCCTCTGGTGTGTTGGCAGGCCTTATTGAGTTTTGGAGCCGGGCGCGCAGTTCTTTTAGCCTGACTAGGATCTCTGATTGTGTTTCTTTGGGAGGGCTAGGCATTGCTGTCAAAGTCCTTGTCTCCACCGGATCTGCTTGAAGTATGGCCTCTGAGAGCGGGGAACACGTTGGATCCGAGGCTGACCCTGTCCTTGGTTTCGATGTTAGCAGTTCATCTCCCAGCTCTGTATCAGGAAACTTGTGAGTTGGGTTTGGAAGAAGGGGACATATCTTGGTGTTTTGGAACACTCTAGTTGGGAATATTCCAAATTTATTTAAGCGGTGACTCATCCTCAGCAGCAGTGATGGAATTTTCTTAGTTCTGAAAAGTAACATTACTTTTTGTATCTGGTTGAGGTTGTTTAACGTTTCAACTGAGGCTAGGTCAACAAATGAGGGAGAAGTTTTCAGGAGGAAGATTAGATGGTTTATTACTTGCTTCTTAGTAGACCAATTTATTTCTTTTCCTTTGTATAAGCAGACCATTAGGCAGATTTTTCGGGGTTGTAAGGTAAGAGCAACTGTTTTAGGATCCTCCCATGTTTTCTTTGGTCTGCTGACTAATTGCTTACTGGTTATTAAAGATAGGGAGGCTTGAAGAGTTGAATTAATCTATTTTATGTTTAAGGCAACGCCTACCAACTTCAGTCATTATTGTATTTATTTATTTTCTCAATAAACTTCATTATTATTTTTATATTATACATCTGAATCTGACCCAGTTCATAAGGTGGCGATTTAAAAGGTGGCAGCATTACCAAGGGGATCCTGTGAAGATTAATAACTTGATTCTTTACACACGTTTTCATCACAATCGCATGTTTCAAAGGGAGGTGTCATCACAAAAAGCAGAATGGAATTGTCTGAGAAAATAAACTGAAAGAAAGCCAATGGGACTGGATAACCGCCAAATTTCCTGCCAACTCTAAAGTGCAATTTCTCTGTGAATTCTTGGAACCCAGGACAGCTACGAGATTAAAATTCAGAATAGTGGTTAGCGTATTGGCCTCGGATTTGTGAGATCTGGGTTCAAATCCCCAGTTGGCCCTGAAATGCCTGAGGTGAGCAGTCATAGTTTTTCAGCTTGACCTACCTCACAGGGTTCCTGAGCCTTATCAGAACATATCGGGGAGGACTAGATGGCTTTATAGGTTCCCTTTTAACAGGTTCCATGACCAGACATAAGTGTCAGGGAAAGGCAATCCCTTGAAAGGAGCATGCAAGATGGGAGGGGGGTTGTTTTTCTAGCTAAAAAAGCCTCATTTGCATTAATTTAACTCCCAGCTCTTCAAGGGGACAATGCTTAAAGCAGAACTGTGGGCCCCCACTAACAGGGATTGATACTTGAGTCATGATGTTGCGGGGGAAAAGGGACCGAAAAAGGATGATGTCAAATGAATACAGCAGTTAAGGTGCTCATTTTTATCTCTTTCATAACATTCGTGGAGAGTGTGATTTACTTAGATTGTTATTAATGTACACACGAAACCCCCACACGTACACCTACGATCCATTAATATGACGCCTTAGTGGGATAGAAAAGATGCACTCCCATTTTCCTCAATGAATGCAACCCTTCCCTCTCTCCCTTCTTCCCTTCTTATTTTTTGGGTGGATTCTTTGACAAGAACAACACACCCAATGAATATCCTCACAATAGCTTCTATCAATCAGGCATTCTTTACAAAATCAGAAATGACAACCCAACCTGAAGCATTAAGTAAGCCCGGGCACGGGAAATTAAATCAGGGATCTGACGTGCTCAAAGACAAATGTGTTTTTAATCAATGATATTTCAGAGATGCTTCAAAATGGCACATTTCCCAGCTGAAGGAGGGTTGGTATCTGTCCTCACTGTTCTCTTTACACTACACAAGAGGATTTCAAATCCTTGAAAGGTAGCCTTCCAGAGATGGGGCAGGCTCCCTTCCTCCAGCCATCACAGAGTACAGGACACGTTACAATGGTCTCAAGCTCAAGGAAGCCAGATTTAGGTTGACTATCAGGGAAAAAATTCTTTACTGTTAGAGCAGGTTGACAATGGAGCCAATGACTTCAGAAGGTGGTGAGATCTTCAGCGGTGGGGGCTTTCAAGAGAAAATTGGACAACCACCTGTCAGATCTGCTTTGATTTGAATTCCTGCCTTGAGCAGGGGTTGGACTAGATGGCTTTATAGGTTCCCTTTTAACTCTACAATTTTCTGAACATTAAACAATAGAATAAAACAGGAAAAAAGACACCACTTTGGCCTGTTTCAGCAGAAGTCACATCATGAACTCTTACCCTAGTTCGATGGGGCCGGGTCTTCCCATGCTGAACTGTGCTGGTGAAGGTCAAATTGCATCTGAAGGTGAATGAGAAGCAGAAGCTGGAAACGCTTTTAATAGCAAATAGAAATTTCTGCATAGAAATGGGCATCTTAACAGGTAATCAGCCGGCAGCATCCTGATGGGCTGTGGACGTTAACGTTCTCCGCCAGGTAGGGGACCGCAGCGGTCTGCATCGCCTGAAGCGTGAACTTAACACTGGCACAACAGGATGCTCCCGGAGTCCAGCGTTTCTAAAATTTTATCGGCAGATGAACTCTACAGATTGGCGTAATTAATGCAAATGTCCCTTTTTGTATAAACATCCCCTATATTTGCATAACTTAACTTTTTCAGAGTTCCTTTCTCTTTTGGTTAATTTAGTCAGCTGTCCAGCTGGAATTAGAAAAATGCAGGGGAACAGTACCATAAGTTGGTCCGTACTATACTTCTGTGTCTAAACTGGAGAATAAAATTGAGGCCCTCCACTTCCACCCCATGGAAAAGGAAGCCCTCTGGAATACTCCATTTATTTATTGTCCTGGGGGGAAACACTCAGAGGCAGGCCCTATGCATGTAAAACATGGTGACCTACTGCCAATGCATCCTCCCTTCCTGGAAGATTTCCATTAGGCACTACTGCATCCCCACTGTTCAACTTTCAACAGCTCCAGGAGCAATACAGGCCCCTGAAGAACACGGGGGTTGGGGTGCGGCAGTGAAGCCTCACAGACAAATCGCAGGGAATCCAATGCGGCCAACCCTACAGTAGTTCGCAGGCACTTGATGAGAAGCAGTTTCTTCATAAAGACCTAATAGATCCTATAGACCAGTGGTTCTCAACCTGTGGGTCCCCAGATGTTCCTGGAATGCAACTCCCAGAATCCTTCACCACTTGCTGTGCTGAAAGGGGATTCTGGGAGTTGCAGTCCAGGAACATCTGGGGACCCGCAGGTTGAGAACCACTGCTATAGACGAATATAAGGGAATATGAGGCAGACATGCTGGGGAAGATAGAAGACAGCAGGAAAAGAGGAAAACCAAATACAAGATGAAATGACTCCCTGAAGGATGCGCGGGCTTGAGTTTACTGGAGCTGAGCAGTAAAGGACAGGTCATTTTGGATATCACCCATCCATGGCGTCACCATAAATCAGGGGCAACTGGACCGCACATAACAACTACAGCTGCAACAGAAAAGAATAGACTGGAATAGCTCAATGGACTGAATCCCCTGCTGCAAAGCCAGAGGCTAGGAGTTCAGATTCCCCCTTGTGCCTCCAAGGGCCAGCCAGCACCAAGGGCTTGTGATGGGCTAATGTGTATGTATGGCCTTTGGTTGACCTTATGGTGGTCTCAAAGTGCCACCAGAAGGAGGGACTGGCAAACCACTTCTGGGAAGAGTCGCCGCCAGATGGAAAGAACATGAAAGCACATGCTTTCTTCACAGCATCCTGTAGGTCACTGTTGAGGTTTATTGAGCTTCATGGCGCAGTGGTTAAATGCCTATACTGCAGGTAAAAGTGTCTATCACAGGTGACAAACCATGATGGAGATGTGTCATCTCCAGGCTTAAAACCGGGATCCTTCTAGGGCCAGATGCAGAGGAGTGGTATCAGGAGACAGAGATCTAGTCTTGTGCGCTCCCAAACACATCTGGTGGGGCCACTGTGAGATACAGGAAGCTGGACTAGATGGTCCTTTGGCCTGATCTAGCATGGCTCTTCTTAGGTTCTTATGTTCTTATGTGCTCACGATCTGGGGTTCAATCCCAGGTATCCAGCTCATGGTAGACTCAGACTTCCATCCTTCTGAGGTTGGTAAAATGAGTACCCAGCTTGCTGGGAGGGGCAGTGTGCAGCCTGCATATTTTTAAATTGTAAACTACCCAGAGAGTACTTGAAGTGCTATGGGGCGGTATATATGCAGAGCTCTTTTGCTTTTGCTGTGTTTTTATGCACCCCATACAGCTGCAGGGCTGTGCCATAAGGGGGATTATTAGGGCCAAGTGTGGCAATATTCCCAAAGCATCCTTTAAAAGCTGCTCCACTCTTTAGTGAAAGTCTTGTTTACATGACTCACTTCTGCACACCCAGTGGATGGGCAATCCATACACAGCCTTTCCTGTTAAATTAGGCTATTTTGCTGGTGTATCACACTCACGCTCACTGTTCCTCTCAAATTAGCTGGCTCAGTCAGTTAATTATATATAATATCCACAGGAAGGGCTACTTGGCTCAGAGCGGCAGAGCAAATGATTTTTCCAAAGGTGAGTCATCTCTAAATCTTGGCAGTCTTTGATTCAGTCAGATATTGGCTGTCCTCCAGGAGAACGGTCTTTGCATTGGCAGCTCTCCAGCACTTTGCAGAAATATGATGAAATATCGGAGGATAACTGGCGGCACCTTTTCCAAACTTAGGCAGGCGAACTAAAATATTGAAATAATATTTTTGAAACAGTGGGTTCCTCAGGCTTTGGTGGTTGTTCAGATATTCTCAATCCAGAAGTCCAGCTAAACCAGACAGGAGCCATCGGCTCTGAGATTCTAACCCTAAAGCAAACGTTTGGAGGGTCAAAAGTTGAGAATCATTGTGTGTGTGTGTGTGTGTTTTTAACAAAATTAATTATGTATGAATACCAGGAACCAGCATTTGACAAAACAAGCTACCTTTCCTGTTCTGATTTTGCAAGGTTGCTTAAAAAATACTCACATAAGAAAGGATAAATTTATTGTCCTTGTACATTGTACAATGTACAACAAAATTGATCCCAGACACAAACATAACCAAAGACTCCAAACACACACACCCATTTTGATGCACACACATCAAAATTAATCTGCCCAAATATGGACATTTTCAGAACCTGGACTGCTGAGGTCTGGATTTGAAGCAAGAACACACAATCTATAGCTAGACATGGAAATGTGAGGCATCAACTCAACTGGCAGTTCTAAAGATCGGGAAAATCAGGTTGCTCTCTCCTCTATGATCCTGTTTAGCATTTGGAGAAGTTGCTTTTTTGCACTGCAACTCCTCAGATGCTCCAGCCATCATCATCATCATGAATTATTATATTCTGACCACAGCTGCCAGGTGTTAACCTGGAGTTGGCCTTCTCCAATGATTGAGCTCTTTCCAAGAGCCTGTTGTTGTTGTTGTTGTTGTTGTTGTTGTTGTTGTTGTTGTTGTTTGACTTCTTTTGCTTTTCTGGTTTTAGAAGACTTTTGGCTTTTTAAGTCCTGACGGCACTCTTCCACCTTTAACCTATGTTTCTGTCAGAGTGAATTGCTCCCAGAGAATTCTCTCTTGTGCGTTTTTTTTTCTTTAAATGACTGTTCATTTTAATTGGTTTACCTGCTGGTTCACTAGTCCTGTTCATTTTCACTTCATTTGATATTCCCTATATTAGAAATATTAATTAAACTTTGTTTCTTGCTTAGCAATAATGAAACCATTAAAAAAAAGACCCTTCCATGTCTGTTTAATTTTTATGTATACGTGCAAATCTAAGGCTAGCCACTGTGGAAAGTTGTTGCTCTTGTGTAATTGAGCGATTAACATAGTAAGGAAGGAGCAGTAAAGAAGTGGTGGTTTTAAAGTTTTGGTCTTGCTTATCTACAAATTGGAATACATGAATAGGAAGATAAAACTCGAGGTAGGAGAAACTATTTATTGTAGTTGAAAGTGTAGCGGGACTCCCCTATCCACTGGGGAATTGTTCCAGAAGCACCATGGATACTGAAATTTGTGGATTTTAAAAAAACATCATCCTGAATCTAGTTCACAGTCTCTACTATGGGAGATCGACTGAATCAATAGGGTTTACGTATTGGCACATGATTCTTCTTCTTTCTTACTAACCATCGATTTAGTGGATATGCTTAACACTGAGCTCAGAAATGAGTTGGATGAGGACTGTGGGTTTGTTTACAAAGCTATCCCTTACATCACCATAAGAACATAAGAACATAAGAAAAGCCCTGCTGGATCAGGCCAAAGGCCCATCTAATCCATCTTCCTGTATCTCACAGTGGCCCCACCAAATGCATCTGGGAGTGCACAAGACTAGATCTCTGTCTTCTGATACCACTCCCCTGCATCTGGCCCTTGAAGTACCCTGCTGGGTAAAAAAAAAAACATTCTTTTGTCTGTTCTCACTCTCCCAAGCCTCAATTTGAGTGTATGTCCCCTAGTTCTGGTATTTTGTGAGAGGGAGAAGAGTGTCCCTCTATCCACTTGACTCATGCCCTGCATTATTTTGTACGTCTCAATCTTATCCCCCCTCAGGCACCTTTTTTCCAGACTAAAGAGCCCCAAATGTTTTAGTTTTTCCTCATAAGGGAGGTGCCCCAGCCCAGTAATCATTTAGTCACTCTCTTCTGCACCTTTTCCAGTTCCACTATGTCTTTTTTGAGATGCGGTGACCAGAATTGTACACAATACTCCAGGTGGGGTCTTGCTATCTTTTTGTACGATGGCATTATAATGTTGGCTGTTTTATTTTCAATCCCCTTTTTGATAATCCTTAGGATGGACTTGGCCTTCTTAACCGCAGTCACACATCATCATCATCATCATCATCATCATCTTCATCATCATCATCATCATCATCATCATCTTACAACCGCACCACTGGAAGGGATCCTATGGGTCACGGAGTCTAGCCCCTGTCAGGGAGCAACAGCTGAGATTCAGACTCCCAACCTCTGACTCTGCAGCGGGAAGCCTAAACCACTGAGCTCTCCAGGAGTTAATTGGAAGAGTGAATATCAACTTGCAGTGTTAACTCAGTTAACAGCATTTCAGTACTCAAATGTATATGTGGGGCCATCCATGGGTCAGAGGCGAGTGGATGGGAATCAACCTTAAAAGTGTTTTCCAAAAGGATACCAATAACAGTTATTTGGTTTCCTTTATCCCAAAGGATCTTGGGCGTTGTCGTTTTGAGAGGAAACTGCCATTTTTTTGGTTGGGAATCTCTGTCCCTCTGCATAGATCAACGGCTTGAAGCACTGAGCAGGGTTTGGACTTGGTAGCCTTATAGGCCCCTTCCAACTCAATTACAGTGGTACCTTGTATAAAGGAATTAATTCATTCCAAATGAAATGATGTTAAACAAATTTTCCTTTATGCAAATTTCCCATAGGAATTCATTGAAAACGGAGTACAGTAGGACCCCGGTATCCACTGGGGATTGGTTCCAGGCCTTCTCGTGGATAATGAAAACTGTGGATAAAAGAGAACGCCAAAAAAAACCCCACCAACAACCCCAAACTGCTGTTTTGTGACAGTAACCTGCTTTACAGTTGCTGTTTTGTGACAGTTTGCTTTACAGCCGCTGTTTGAGACAGTAGCTTGCTTTATGACAGCTGTTTTATGACAGTAGTTTGCTTTATAGCTGCTGTTTGTGACAGTAGCTTGCTTTGCGGCTGCTGAATTGTGTACTTATTTTTTCCTCTGCCAACCGTGGATAACTAAATCAGTGAATAATGAATAAGTGGATACGGGGGTCCTACTGTAATCCCTAATTGTGACAATTGTTATGTTGTACAGATTCGCTCCATAGGCGATTTTGTTAAGCAAATTTCCCCTATCTCCGGAATTTTTTATGTTGTACAGATTTTATGTTATACAAGCCGTTTGTTATACGAGGGTCCACTGTATTCTGTTCAATGAGTCTAATCCCTAATTTACACCAAGATCGGTAGGGATCTGCCCTGCAATAAATCCTTGACACATGTGGACATGTGCTACATTTTTCTCCCATGGAATGTTAAATAGCTTTGCAAATCAACAAACACGTATTAAAATGAAATTTCACTGATTTTTTTTAAAGTCTTGAGGCGGCTAACTAGTTCTTATCCATTGTGTTGCTTTGCACACAAAAAAACCCTGTCAAATCTTGCGCACCTCACTTTGCCAACACTTCACTTGCAAATTTACACTTCCACAGAACTGCGAAGGGAGACAAACCTCATTATTATTTCCCCCCTTTCCTTCCAAAGATATTCGCGTGCGTTGCTGCCAGCTTACCTGATACGCAAATGCAATTTTAAAAAAATCCCTGCTGCAGCATCCCGCGGAGCGAGCATATGCCGTGGTCTCTGAATGTGAAACCAGCAGCTGTCTAGCAGCTCGAAATAAAGTCCGGAGATGCCAAAATCATCCAACAAACAAGCCATTAAGAGATCTTTCAAAACCCCACTAAACACTAAATTGCTATAAGGTTTAATGACAACGACAAGCGTCTGCTCAAGAGCTATTTGATGGAAAGGTGGGGTGCTGGGGAAGGTGACAGTTAATACTGTGCCATGCTGGCGCATCCGGAGAGTTCCATGTTTTTGCTTTGAAAATGCCATACAAAGAGATGAATGGCAAGTGCTAAGACAAGCCGCATTGAAAACCCATTATTAGAGATGGGCACGACTCAAAAAAATGGTGTTTCGTTTGTCGTTTGGTTGTTTAGGGGTCCGTTTCGGTTCATTTTCTTTTTTTTTTTTTTGCAAATTTTTCATTTTCGTTTTCGCACGTAATGAACAGAAAAAATAAAACGAAAACGAAAAATTGCTGTTTCGTTAGCATTCTTTTCAGTTCAATGCATTTGCTGCAACGAAAACGAAAAACACGGCAAAATTGGTCATTTTCGTTTTCGTTTCGTTTTGAATTTTTTTTCGTTTCATTTTTGTTGCGTAACGAAATGAAAAAACGAAAACAAAAATGAAAAATCGCTCGTTTCGTGCCCATCTCTACCCATTATATATAGCCGGCCTAACGTTGAGTCATCCATAATATGGAGCTGGTTTGCGGATGCCCTGGACGGCAAGGAAGATGAACAAGTGGGTCCCAGGTCAAACCAAGTCTGAACTCTTTCTGGAGAAAGAAATGAAGAAACTGAAGCTGTTCCATTGCATGGGAAGGTAGGATTCTCCGGGAAAGACAGGATTCTGATAGGGAAAGTTGAAAGGGTTTGGTGATAAAGTACAGTAATCTGAACATGAGATGGATTGACTCAGTAAGCAGTTCAGTAGCCTTGAGTGTGGAAGAGCTCAGCAAAGCTGTAAATCAGTGGTTCTCAACCTGTGGGTCCCCAGATGTTCCTGGATTGCAACACTCAGAAATCCCTTCCAGCACAGCGAGCGGTGAAAGCTTCTGGGAGTTGCAGTCCAGGAACATCTGGGGACCCACAGGATGGGAACCACTGCTGTAAATGATGAGACATTTTGGAGGACAATGGTCCATAGGACCACCATGGGTCAGTGGAAACATGGCAGACATAACAACAACAGTCTTACATAGGCCTCTGGTTAATCCATTCAGCCCTCTTTACCTAGATACACAAAATATTATAATACAACACTGAAGAAGCAGCAACCCTCACTCTCTGGGTGTGCCAAAGGCCCCCCATTCCAGCTCAGGTCACATATTACACTCCTATTTATCTAATTAATTTCTATAATGCCCATCTGACCAGTGGTCCTGACCAATAGTTGGTTCACATAAGCAGCAGCTACAAAGCAAAGCAAAGCAAAGTGTTCTGCTTATATACTGCCCCACGCCACTTCAAGTAATCTCTGGGCAGTTTACAATTTTAATTACAGTATGAAGGCTACACATTGCCTCCCCTCCCCAAGCAAGCTGGGTACTCATTTTACCAACCTCGGAAGGATGGAAGGCTGAGTCTACCATGAGCCTGCTACCTGGGATTGAACCCAAGGTCGTGAGCACAGTTTTAGCTGCAGTACAGCCAATTAACCACTGCGCTAGGAGGCTCCTATAAAAACATCTTGATCTTGTGAATGTGCCAGTATATCTCCTGGAATGAATTAATCTAACTAAAACCAATCGGCTAATGGGCACTATTTGGTGCCTCCCAACGGCTTTTATATTAAAAACCTCATTTTGTAATTCTCATTGTTTTGGTGGCTAAACTGCTTTCAAATGCCCTTGCTTGGGAAATCCTAACACCCAATATCTTTCCTTAAGTGCTAAGGAGCCAAGCCAATGATATGCTACAATAATTTTAATTAGTAGTATTAAGGTTATTGAGGCCATGGGCTTCGGATCAGCAACTAAGGTCTGTGGGTCATTTGTTGTGTCCTTGTAAACTGATTATTATTAATCTTTTTTCCTAGTAGATGGTATTAGATGGGGGAAATTATTGATCCACTCCTTTTGTTCTTAGTAGGCTGAGATTCTGTCTCCCACTCAACTCTTGGGAGTCTTGTGGCAACTTCATGCCACATAAAGTGTCCTATAGCATATACTTTTGTGATCTGTACCTCTCTTAAGCTGCATGGCATCTAGTTTCAAAAGACAGGCACACAGAAGCATGGAGAAGGAACATATAAAATCTAATAGAAATGTTGGTGGTTCAACATAGCATGGTCTTACCTATGTTAGCATTTAAAGTCCTGTTGGTGACAGAGCACTTATCAGTTGTCATTAAGAATAACTTTCTGAAGTTGTTGGGATTTAAAAAAAAAATCATTTGCCACATTTCCAAATCTCTTCTTCTTTTTTTCAGTGTTTGTCCAGTGTGGTGGAGGGGGCCTGCTGTTCTGGATTGGAGACATCATTTCTCTCGGTTGCCAGCTTGGTCTGGGTGTAGGTGAGTGACATCATTTTCAGAGGACACTCTAATCTAATCCAGGTTTGATGCGGCATTAAAAGAACTGGCCGGTCTGTTACAGAGGTCTATCGCCAGCGTTGGTTCACTTTCAGTTTACTTGGTCAAAGACAAGGGGATTCCAGTGGCACTACCAGGAGGAGCGGCCCTGAACCACTTTGCAAATCTCATAATAACATAAGAAGAACCCTGCTGGATCAGTCCAAAGGCCCATCTAGTCCAGCTTCCTGCATCTCACTGTGGCCCCACCAGATGCGTTTGGGAGCACATGAGACTAGATATCTGTCTCCTGATACCACTCCCCTGCATCTGGCCCTTAAAACCATCCGGTTTTAAGCCTGGAGATTACACATCTCCATCATGGTTTGTAACCTGTGATGGACTTTTCCTCCAGGATTCTGTCCCATCCCCTTTTGAAGGCATCCAGGCCAGATGCCATCACCACATCCTGTGGTAGGGAGTTCCACAGACTAACAACACTCTGGGTAATATATATATATATATATATATATATATTTGTTTTCGTAGATTTTCACGGGTATAGGTATGCATGTTGGGGTGGATTCGGGTTTCTTCCCGTGTAGAAATCTGGTTACTTTGGCGACGTTTCGACGAGGTCTCACTCATCATCTTCAGGCTGGTTTTCTGGCTTCTTTCTTCTTGAAGCAAAGTGTGGTATCAGTTGAAGTCCTTCTATAAATACTGGTGGGGGGTGTGGTTTGCTTGCTCTGTTGCTGATTGTAGGTTTGTTTGTTCTTTTGTGATCTTCTGGTTGCTAAGGCGATCGTTAAGGGATTAACTGCTGGTGGGTTGGATGGCTGTTTGGAGACATCCTGTGTGTCCATCAGCCTTTTGTTTCTTAACGACCCTGGTGATGGGTGTTCTGGAAGCATCCTGGGCTTTGGTGGAGTGGGGTCCTATGTCTTGTGAATTCATTTTAGTCTGGCTACGTGTCTGTGGTCTCCCAATGTTTTTTTGGTGTGTATAAGTATGCTCCATGTGGTGACTGGAGTGGGGTGCAGCAGTAGATGGTGCAGTCGTGGTCTGGTTCTTGGATGGTGGTTTCATTTCATCTGTGGGAAGGGTCTGGGTTTGTGTTTGGTGTGGTTGGAAGGTGGTGGCATCTTGTGTCCTCTTGGACCTGGTGTCAGTCTTTGTGACAGAGGCTCGTCTGTTGACCAGGGCTAGTTTCCAGATGTCAGGCAAGCGGGAGGTGTCATCACGTTTATTCATGTTGTTTGGGTGTTTCTCTATTTCAATGGCTTCCATGATTATACGACTGTTGAAGTGTTCAGTTTTGGAGATGAGTTTGGTTCTTTCAAAATCAATTTCATGACCTGTTGTTTTTATGTGCTGGAAGAGAGAGGAAGATCTTTCTTCTTTTTTGACTGCGTTCTTGTGTTCTGCGATGCGTGCGCTTATTCTCCTGTTTGTCTGTCCGATGTATGTGGCTGGGCAGACTTTGCATGGTATTTCGTAGACTCCTTGGTGTTCTAGCTCAATCTTGTCTTTGGGGTTTCTTAAAATGTTGGCTATTTTTTGGTCGGTGCAAAAGGCTGTCTTGATATTGTGTTTGTGGAGAATTTTGCTGATTTTGTCCGTGGTGCCTTTGATGTAAGGGAGGAGGGCAGTGCCGTTGTTCTCTTCTGTTTCTTGGTTCTTGGGGGGTGTTTCCTTTTGGATTAGTTTGGTGATGGTGTTTTTTTGGAATCCGTTTGCAATTAAAACATTCGAGAGAGTATATATATATAGTCTGTTCTCACTCTCCCAAGCCTCAGTTTGAGTGGATGTCCCCTAGTTCTGATATTTTGTGACAGGGGGAAGAACATCCCTCTATCCACTTAACTCATGCCCTGAATTATTATTATCTCAGGCTTGAACCTTCAGTTCCAACTTGTTGCCTTACAGTTTTTGGAAGAAACAATAAAACCCCAGAATCAGCCAGCAGACAGGGCTACTTTGCCAGCTCTAGCATTGAATACTAAGAATCCAGGCTCCATTGAGATTTAAACCACTGTACATTGCTGAAAATATTCTGTGAGTTTATGGAAGCTAAGCAGGGTTGGGCTTGGTTAATATTTGGATCACAGAACATCAGGCAAAACCAGGCTAAATGGATGAAGAGGCTGATTCATCAATAAGGCAATTCCCAGTTTCCCCCATGATCAGAGTACCGTTGATGGAGTGCTAAGGAGCCCACCTGCATATTTATGAAATGTGCTGGTTTCGACCGCAGTCCTGTTCAGCCAAGTGTTCCGTTCTGTTCGAGCATCTCTTGTTGGATTCATATGCAGCATGTGAGCACACAGGCAAACTGATAATCCCCAACAAGACATTCAACCCATGCTCCACCAACGTAAAATCGTAGAATCACGGAGTCAGATGGGCCCTCTAAAGCAGGGGTGTCCAAACTTTTTGCAAGGAGGGGCAGATTTGATGAGGTGATGTGTGGGCAGACCATTCAGCCGCCTGTGGCCCCCGGGCCGGACTTTGGACAAGCCTCTAGGACATGCAAGGAGGCGGGGAGAATGCTGCAGCAACGGAGTCGGGGCCAGGTAGGCTAGGCAGGTGGCTGGGGGAACGGACGGAGGCAGGGAGGGCAGGTGAACCGTAAAACTGTAAGCTGATGTCTCCATCCAGTATGGGGAGAGGCCAGCTGATGGGGATCCATGACAGGTTGAGCTGGCGGGGAGAAGTGGCTGTGGGCCACTCAGAATTTGAAAATGGGCCGCATTTGGCCCCCGGGCCTGACTTTGGACATGCCTGCTCTAAGGCGATTAAATCCCGCCCCCTGCTCAGTGCATGAATCCACATCAAAACAGATCATACAAATGGTTCTGCAGAGTTCTAACATTTTAACATGTAACATTTTAAACCAAATGTCAAAAAAACGGTAAACAACAACCATACAAATTTAATCCAAAACTGGATGCTAGCAAATAGAGATGGGCACGACTTAGCGGTAATCCCGTTTCCGTTTCCGTTACTCGTATCCGTTACTCTACGGAAATGGTAACGGGAATTACTCCGCCAGAATTCGAGCTCGAACCGACGAACGAACAATTTTGGTCTGATTTGTTGTGGTCGTTCCTTGCATCGCGCAATCGCGCGATGCCAAGCGGCACAGAAAAAAAGTTTTTAAAAGTTAAAAAAAAACCCCGAATCCCGGCCCTAAAAGCAGGCGAAAACTGTCTGAGGGCACCTACCAGGCCAGAAGGGTGTTTTATTTGGGGGGGGGGTTTCCCCGCCCCCCTCTCCTTGGCTATTGCTACTGCTGCGCTGCTGGTACCAGGCTGGGAGGGCGCATCCATTTGCCATGCAGTGCGGGGGGATCCAAAATGGGGACTGCAATATTTTTTTTTAAATCGTTGCCCAAAACCCCACCAAAGCACCACAAAAACATGCGAAAATTAGCTATTTTAAATGCTTGAATTTTTACAGTAG